>JAMJFZ010001494.1:0-63694 GCA_026225945.1 Cricetomys ansorgei
TTAAAGGACCTGGAAAAGACAAGACAATAAATCCAGTGTATCAAGTCGGATCCTGGACCAAAAAAGAAAAGGCAACATTCTCTGAGGCAAATGGTAAGATTTAGCTAAGTCTTCTAAGTGAATGTTACTGTTGTATAAATACAAATCTCCTTATTTGGAGGTCTGAACTGCGGCCAGGTAGAGTGCCCTTGTTTTAGAGACATATTTAAGGATGATAAAGCCACGTACGTTGATATACACCTGGAATGCCAGCCTTCGGAAAAGTGAGGTAGGAGAATTCTAAGTTTAGGCCACCTGTACTACATACCAATATTTTCTCTCACAAAGTAAATAGGAGCTTGTAAAGATGGTGGATGAATCTCAGGAACGGTTTGCTAGAATATGTAGAAAATACATTGGATACAATTTGGTGACAATTATCAGAAGAGATTGTTGATTACCAAAAGATTTGCATTTCAGTAGCAAAGTAAAATAAGAAACATTAAGAATCAGGGGAAATCCAGAGTTCATCTCAGGATTGGTGTGGTTTGAGGAAAGCTCCCAGTGTGAGGAATGACCAGAGTCATACTTAAGACAGGTAGTCTCAGAAATTCAGCACTGAACTTGCAGACATTTCAAAGAGAATTTTTTAAAAGAGAGGCGAGTAGAAAAGGAAATAAAAGTTACACATGGTAAAGGAATGACAGACTTCAGGAAAAGCTTCTGTTCTTGGCCCTTGACCAAACCATTGCCAAGAAGACTTTTTTTTTTTAAATTGAATGACACCTGCTAAGTCAATAGTTTCTCAGTCTCAGACCTTCAGTGAATCCTTTTCCTAGGACCCTTTGAATGTCAGAAGACTACGTGATGAACCCTGGCCAACAGAATATCTCTAGATAGCAGAGAAGAAATTTAGCATCACAGCTGGAGACAGCATTCACTGAAGTGGAAAACCCAGTCAGAGCCAGAGTCTATAGGGAATCTTAGACACAGGTTTCTCAGAATACTCCAAGGAGGAACCACCCAAGCATGAAGGTCAGAATTCACAACAATACTCCTGAAGGACTACGCAGAGGTGTGAGTAGCATCTGTAATCTAACAATGAAGGACCACTCAATGATGGGAATGACATCTGTTATCTGTGATCCAACTTTGCAGAGGGCTACCCAAAGGTAAGAACCACATTCTCAACTTGATGCCCAAAGAGGACCCCTCTCCCCAAGATGTATAAGCAGCACAACAACCAAATGACTAGCCAGGGGTGTGGTAGACTGGAACCTAAAAAGGAATGTTGATGGTCAAGTCTGGAACCAGCAAGAAGATGTGACTGCACTCAGATTCTATACTCTCATCCAACTTCATCCAGATTCTATACCCCCCTTCAACTTCATCCCCTTTATTTTTATTCCTTTATTTAATGCCCAGTGTCAGATTAGTAGGCTAGCATAGCCTTGCTTTATTCTCATCTTCTCTCTCTAAAATATTCTTCTCTTTTTCCTCCTTCTTCCCTTTACCATTTTCCTTCATATAAGAAGGCTACCACAAGGAATTTAGAATGACCTGGTTTATGTTTCAACCTCCTGAGAGCTGAAATGGCTGTAGATTATAACTGAGGTCTATACTTCTCTGCCATTCTACATTTAATAGAAACTGTCTCTCCTCTGCTTCTCCACATCCCTACTGTTCCCTTCTTAGGTTTATTTCTCCCTTTTCTACTTTTTCTCTTTCACAGTAAGAAATATATTAGGGTACACAGTACTATCAGTGTTTCCTCACTTCATAAAATGGTTGGCACCTAAAAAGATGATTGTTTGTTTTTTTTTTTTGACTATTTCTGTGTTGTCATGTTATGCTTAGTCTTTGATAATAATTTATTCCCAGACGGTATTTTTTTCAAAAGTACTGGAGACTGAGCTGTGATCTCTAAGCCAGCTTTCCAGAAGATATGTGAAGAAATCCTTCAGAGTAAAGAGAAAAATAAACCATCCATGTGACTACAGGAAAGAATGGCCACACTACAATGGTAATTAAACAAAGGCAGGATAGGGAAGACATCAAACACTTTAAAGTCATCAGTAACAAGAATTAGTATGTACTTTTCAATAACCATAAATACTGGTTGTCCAAATCCCCAACAAAATATCCAGGGCAGCAGACCGGAATAGGGGAAAATAACAGAGTCACAGTGAATTTAGTTGGAGGAAGCAGACATGGGATGGGTATAAGGAAGGAAAGGTGAGAAATGACACAGTGATATTTAATTAAATTTTAAAAAAGAAACAAATGAATAAATAAAACCAGGATCTGTCTATTGGCTGCCTCCAAGAAATATACCTCACCATCAAAGACAGATATAACCTTAAGGTCAAAAGATAGGGAAAGATATTCTAAGCACTTGTTTTGTTTTGTTTTTACGAAGATACCAAAACAGCATATACTATAGAAAAGACATACTCTTAAATAAATGGCACCAAGAAAATTGTCTACATATAGAATAATGAAACCCAGATCTTTGTCTGTAACTGTGTAGAAAATTCAGCTCCAGAGTCTATAAGATGGCGCAGTAGGTAAACACATTTGTCTCCAAGCCTGATGATCCAAGTTCCATCTTCTACCACATGGTAGAAGGAGGAAACTGATTCCCACAAGTTGGTATTTGGCCTTCATATATACATACAAGTACATACACACATACATACACACACACACACACACACACACACACACACACAGACACACACACACACACATATATATATATATCAAAAGAATTGCATTCCAAATGAAACACTGGTCTTAATATAAAATCTGAAAATCTGAAACTGTTGGGGGAAGAGCATAGAAAAACTTCGTGGGCATGACTCCAGTCACTCAGGAAATAATGCCAACAATTGACAAATGGACTTTATGAAATTAAGCTCTACATTGCAAAGGAAATAATTAGCCAAATAAAAAACAGACTACAAAAGGAGAGAAAACTATTTGTTAATTATACATCTGACAGAAGATTACTATCTAGAATATACAAAGAATGCAGAAAACTAAACAAGAACTCAAGCAGCCCAATAAGAAAATGAGCTAATGAAATAAAGAAACTATTCTCAAAAAGATTAAGTACAAATGGCCAGTACACATGAAAACAATGTTCAACTGTCCATCATAAAAATGCAAACTGAGACTACATTGAATGTCTCTGCCAGTGGCACAGAGAGGCATTGCTAAAGGTTCTCATCTCTCTCCTGTCATATCTATGTCAAAATCTCCTACAACCACAAAACAGTGGAAGAAGTGCTTTGTCAGAGGAACAAACAGAGCTTCAAAACAACTGATGAGAGTCTGAGGAGCCACTTTGAGCAATAAGGGCATTCATTTGTGATTATGAGAGATCATAATCACATAAACTTGAGCCACATATCAAGGGCTCCAGGGTCTTCAGGTTTGTCACTTAGCCATGAGGACAAGGTAGATACAACCATGAATGAAAGACCACATGAGGTCCATGGAGAAAATTGTAGGACCAAACAGAGCTATGTCAAGAGAAGATTGTTGAAGACCAATGGCCCACTTAATTTTCAAAAATATCTGTTGATATTAAAGAAGATTCTGACGTGTTATTCCCTATGAGGTTGCCTTGAACAATATGGGAAAGTTGAAGGAACTGAAATGATGATCAACAAAGATAGGAGAGGAGGGGATCTCTGCTTTGTTGACCTTTGTTGACCATGACTCCATGGATAAGATTGGCATTCAGAAATACCGTACTTCACACCTGAATGGCCACAGGTGTGAAGTAAGAAAAGCCCCATCAAAGCAAGAGATGGCTAGAGCTTCATGTATCAAAGAGGTTAAAGTGGTTTTAGAAAATTTGGGGGTAGCTATTGATGTGGTTTTAATGGCAATGACAATTTTGGTCACGGTGGCTTTGGTGGACGCCATATTGATGGTAGAAATTATGACAGTGGGGATGACTATCATGGATTTGGTGATGACAGCAATTACGAAAACAGCGTAATTGCCAATGATTCTGGCAATTGCAACAATTAATATTCAAAATTTGAACCTACAAAGAGAGAAAATTTTGGAGGCAGAAGTGTTGGCTCCTGTAATAATAGAAGTCAGTGTTTTGCCAAACCACAAGACCAAGGTGGGTATGGTGGCTCCAGCAGAAGCAGGAGCTATGGCAGTACAGAAGGTTCTAATTATTGCTAAGAACCAAATCCTAGGAGGAAAGAAAAGCCAGAGAACTGACATGAAGTCACAAATTACAACAGATTATGAACTCAGCCAAGTTCAGTGTGGGCGTGGCATTAACTGCTACAAAGGTGACATGTTTTAGGTAACACTCATGTGTATGGACAAAAACGCTTGAACTGTGTTTGGACTATGTAACAGGAGATTTTCATTTCTATTCATGAGCCATGTAAAGCATTTCAACAATGGCTTTTCATGTAGATTCTTTCTTCACTGATGCTATGGATTGCTACTTATAATGGCCTGATCATGATGTCGAATAAATTTGTCTTTTAAAAAATCTGATGCATAAAGTGTGTTCTGAAGCCATCTTAGTAAAGCTTCCCAACAGTGTCAAGTCAGAGTTCCTTCAGAGGGAGGCCAGGTTCCATGTGAAATGTGCTTACAAGTGCTTAGATGGAGAAGCCATTGTTGGCATTTTTAAATTGGCAGTGTCATTGTGAACTTAAGAGTTTCACTACTGAAAGAGTCGCTCAAGCAAAGTCATAATATCATTTGGTTATAAAATGATTGTTGGCACATATTATGCAATATCTAAATTTAAAGATGGTATCAAGCAAAATGATAGGTGGAAATGAAGTTTGTGTATCATCTATTATTATATGTAACCAATAAACCATTTAAATTCTTCAAGAAAGACAATGTATCAAGGCCGGGCATGGAGACATACACCTTTAACTTAGCACTTGTCAGGCAGAGACAGGTGGATCTCTAGGAGTTTGAGGTCAGTCTGATCTACATAGTGAGTTTCAAGGCCAGCCAAGACTACAAAATGAGACCTTGTCTCAAAAAGAAATCATTATGGAGATTTCTCAAAAATAAAAAAATAAAATAAAATAAGTCTACAATATAACACAGCTATACCACAACTGTATATCTACCCAATTTCAAATCACCATGTCACAAGATACTTGAAACATCAATGATTTTTGTACTTTACTATTCACAATATCTAAGTTATTAAACCCACCTAAGTGTTAAGAACAGGTGAATGTTCTTGGAATGCAAAGAAAATGTGGTATACACAATGGAATTTTTCAGTAATAAAAATGATAAAGCTATGTTCTTTGAAGAAATATGAGTGTATTATGACAGTGTGAGAAAGACAAATATCATTTGAAGTTCTTCTTGGTTACATATTGATTCACAAAATCACATACACACACACAAACACACAGCCAGTGAAACTGCCTAGGAAAACAAAAGAGGTTATTGAATGGGAGGGAGAAAGAAAGGAGTAGGAAGGGATCTGTCCTTCTGTAACAGAGTGCAATGTGCAAAAGATACATGGAGTAAAGTTTTTGAAAAATAGTTTTAGAAATCTTGCTTTTGTTTATTAAAAACATAAGAAATTCACAAAAAAGATTTATCAAATAAAAATGTAAACTATCTCTCAAATTCTTCCCATATTCATCACCAATATTATTGCTAGAAACAGTCATTCTAAGCTCATTGATATACATTCTTTCTGACATTTCCTAGGCCTAAAACTCTGGTGTGTATACATTTGAATTATGTTTATAAAATTAGGATGAGAGTTTACATCCAATGTTTATTTGGCTTGCTGATTTTTTTCTGCTTAGACTTTTGCTTTTCTTTAAGATTTTTTTAAAATTTTTTGGTTAAGAATTCACAGATGTATTCAATGAAATATTACCATATCTACCTCCCCATGTCCCCCCTCCAACTCTCCTCATGTCCTTTTAATATGCTCCCACAAAATTTCATGGTGTTTTTTTATGACCCACTAAGTTCAGTTAGTGTTGCCCATATACACATAGATGTGGAACATAGGAAACCTACCATTAGCTACATCTTTAAAAATAGTGACATAAACCAGGCGATGGGGGCACATGTCTTTAATCCCAGCACTAGGGAGGCAGAGGCAGTTGGATCTCTGTGAGTCTGAGGCCAGCCTGGTCTACAGAGTGAGTTCCGGGACAGCCAGAGTTACAACAGAGAAACCCTGTCTCAGAAAAAAAAAATTGTGACGTAATATATACCTACAGCTTGGTTTCAAATATTTAAGAATAAAATTATTTATGACTAGTATATATCCTAATAAGTAGATAGAACCAAACTATGGTTAAAAATTAAAACATTACCCAAATAGAGAATCACCATGAAACATACTCCTTGTTTCATTATTTTATAGTAAATCTTAAAATATTTCAAAATATATTATTTTCCAAAGTTCTGACAACTACATTGGTAGATTCAACATTAGGGTTACTTCCAGGTATTGTATTCAAAGAAACAGGTGAGTTCTTTGATATGAGAGAAAAATGTACAGCATTTCTGTCACAAGAAAATGCATACAGCATTGCTCACATGGGCATTCTGCTGGAGTTGTTGTCCCTCAAATGTGATTTTCCACCCCTTCTCACATACAGGCTGAGATCTCAATTTCTCATGCACTGCTTATGGCTTTCTCTGGTCAACCTACACTTGTTACAGCAGTAGAATAGTCTCCAAGCACTTAGAGTGGCGAAAGTGAAAGAAGAGACAATGAGCACAAGTTTTATAGAGGACAAATCAAAGAAACAAGTCATTGCTTTATATGATAAACCTAAGGGGAAAACCAAATGAGTAAGAGTGCCATCAACAATATAGGGACTCAGAAGAAGCTGCTAGATCAGTGGTAAAAATGGTAAGTTTGCTCTTAAGTAGGTTGATCGTGAAATAATTAGAAGACATTTGGCAGGCTGTAGATACATGAGGCTGAAACCTGGAATGAGGTGGGCTCTGGCTTCTGAATAAAGAACTAATAGTCATTCTTAGTGATATTTCAAATTGATGCACGCTGTAAACATCCTTCAGTTCTGAGAATTCTAATCTAATAAAGATGTTTTGTGTTTGGTAAATTTGAGTGCTGAGAAATAATCCACTCATGCTATGTCAAACATCAACACAAACATGAGATTTTATCATTAAAAATCACCAACTACTCATGAACTAGTAACCATTTCAATAGCAGTCGACTATATTTTATGGAAATAAATAAAACCCCAGGTTATCTCGGAAATTCCTAAGACATTAGACCAGATTATTCATAAATTTAGAACATATAAAACAAAAGGCACCATTAAAAGCAGCTTAACTGGGAAGCTAATTGTAGATACACAATCTTCTTTGGGAATTGAACTTCTAATCTCCTTACATAACAGTCGATCATGATGTTCAATTAACTGAAATGCTTTTAGTTAGCTCACTAGATGAAAATAAATAAACAAGCAATGAATGATAGTTCATTCTTGGTACCAAATACCGAAGCAAGCTAATCAACTTTATTAAACAATGAGAAAACTTTATGCACACGTCTCATCCTTATTCACAGAACAAATCCATCACAACATGATTACTGTTCATAATACACTAACATAAGGATTTTTTTCAAAACATTTATTCTATTAGTTACAGCCTAAACCAATATAGCATTCATTAGTCACAGATGCCACTAGCTATTAACAATATCCTGAAGGCATTTTTACCCTTAATATCTGTTACATTTGCTGCTCATACATTTTAATTGTAAATTTAAAACTTCAAATATTATAAACAAAGAAACAGAAAGCATTTCTACTTGCTGAAGTGCTATACTTAAAATCATGTTAGTGTCCCAAACGTCAGCTGAATTGTTTCACATGTAGTCACATTGTATCTGTAGGTGACTGAAGAAAAAAAATCTGAATATGTTAAATTTATTATTACAGAAAAATCACTGTGGCACACACGTCTAAAAGGTGTTATAAGTATTTTATGATGCAAATGTTCCCCTAACTATCAATTTCTATAACTCCGCTTTATGGATTTAGGAGTCATCAAATATTTGATGTCATCAACTCAAGAAAAAAGATGTTTATATATTCAGAAGTTTTATTTGAACACTTATTCTTTCATCTAAAGTTAGGTATTTGGTGATCCCATAAAACAAGAACACTGAGTAAGTGTCTTTGGTCCCCTTTGAAAAGTGATATGACCTGTAGCTTCTTCAATATAAACACAGTTATGTGTGTGTGTGTGTGTGTGTGTTTCTTGCTTATTACTGTATTGTGCTGTAGTTTAACAACTCTATGCTGTAGGTTTATCGACAACATTGTGCTGGCCACAGGAACTGCCTACAGTGATACCTTGACTGACTGGCTGCCATTTATGTGTGTAGTGTCCTGACTTGCCTCATCTGCATGGAAAATTCCTCATCTTCAAAACTGATCATAAACTTTATCTCCTCAGAAAATCTTAGGTCCTTCTTTTATAGTACACTTACACAAAGACAGACCAGGTCACAGTTCATATATGCTGATACAACAGTGCTCACAAGCTTCTACTGTAATAGTTGTGTTCTGACATCATCTCTCTCCCTCTCTCCCTCTCTCCCTCTCTCTCTCTTTCTGTCTTGTTCAGTATTGTTCAATTAATTGATAAATATTTTTTAAGTACTTGATTTATACAAAATAATGTTTCTAAGTGACCATATACACTATTGTGTATAATCTTCTGCAATTCTGGTTCACAAGTGATGTTAAAATAAAATCAAATGCTTTTTTCCTCTGAATGATTATGACTGACAAAATACTCATAATTTAATTACCTCCTTTCCTGACTTACTAAGTACATGTACTCAGTACGGTGAATTTTCATGACTTAGCCAATGTTCAGAATTATTATTAGTTTGTTATCTTCTCCTAAAAATAGATACCGCTCTAATAAGCAGACTTCTGTTTGTTTACTCTTAAGTCATTTGAGGTGGTTTATGAACTGTTAGCTGGTTATTTCTTTATACTCAGTGGTTATTCTCTTTTGAAATTACAGTTAGGCTGTTTGAATTTAATTCAGAGGAATCTCAAAGAATTGCTCAAATCTTCCTAATAGTCTTAAATCAAAACACAACTTCAGTTGCTTGTGTGATGTTTAAGATTCTTTATTTAACGAAGCATACAGCTTTATCGAGCAGTAGCACTTGTATTCTTATTGCATTCCTTTGAAGGAATAGTAATTGTGGTTTAACTTTCTTTTTTAGTATCAGTCACACCAGAGAAGAAAGTCTTCTCATTTGGGGGTGGGCTAAAAGAACTTAAAATAGTGATCTGTTTTACAGCAAATGATTTCCTAGACATCCCAGATGGTAGGCAAGAGGCGCACAGTGATATAATGTAAAAGTATAAATCAGAGGGCAATGAAGTGCCATGCTTACTGTGACTGGTAATTTGATATCAGCAAAGCATTGACCACCATATTGTTTTAGTTGCATTAAGTTTTCTTTACATTAAATATAGGCACGGGTTTCATACTTCTTCAAAATACAAAATGCAAAACAAGTCAACTGGAGTTTATATAAGTGTTATACTTGTTAACATACTTAAGTATCATTCATATGAAATGGTCCACACCAATGTTAGAGGATCCACAACACAGTTTTTACTTAGTAGGAGTCTTATTTGAAAAATACTACCTTTCCTTGAAAGATTCATCAGTGATAGTATTTCAGACATTCCCCCTTGGAGGTTGATTTAGGGTGGGGAAAACTTCACCTTCTGTAGTTTTCAAGTCAGTTTTGTTTGCTTCTGAGTTGTAGGTTGAGGCTGTCTGTTTTTCCACTGGAGAAACAAAACATGTTCTGAAAGCATTAAAGTTCATGGTTTTCATTTACTGCAGCATATAATCTTATTGTACAGTAAGCATTCGTGTTCCTATTGTTTCAGGAGCTCAGGTAACTACTGTGAAGACATAGAGATGTTCATACATGGAGCTTGCCCTGGGTGCTTTGGAAAGTAGAAATTGGATCACAGTAATTGTGCATCTTCAAAGGCATTTCTCTATTTCCTCTATTCTCCACCAGCCATGGAGAGCTCCTTTATTTTCAGTCCATAGCTGAAAGATGATCTAGATCATTGTCCTTTCCTCGTTAACTCAAGAAACATTCCAAGAGTATCCACTCTATGCCAAAGACTGAACTAAACACAAAGAGCTAAAGGAAGCCAAAGCATAGCCTAAAGAAGCATGTTATAGAAAAAAGGGGACCCAGAAATGGTTTTAAAATGAGAATTGATAAAGATCTCCATGTGTGACACAAAGTACAATAATAACAGCAAAAGAGAGATTTTTTTTAATCCATTGCCCACAGTAGAGAGGAGGAAAGAAAAGTAGAAGAATTAATAGTCATCTTTAGCTAAACAGACAAGAGGAGAATCAGCAACTGGAAATAGAAGATACACATGTGAGCAAAACATTGTCTTGGTTATTGTCGTATCCTAGTGACAAATACCTGATAGAAACAACTGAAATAAGAAAAATAACCATGTTTCATGGCTTTCAGGAGATTTCAGTCCATCATAGTGGGGAAGAGGACAGCCTTATCTGTAGTAGCAAGGGTAAAGTGCAGCTAAGCATATCCTGACATACCAGAAAGCAGAGAGTTATTAGCCTACAAAAGCCTACTCTGGACTTATGGGCACCACCTTCTAAAAGCCCAAAGTATTCTCAAGTAGTGCCACCAGATGGGAAACAAGCACTCTAAACATGAGCCTATGAGGGACACTTCACTTTTAAACCACAACAGACATGAATCGAAGTAAGAAGCAGAGTGATTAAAAATAATTTTTTATGGCAGGTGTTGAGACAGAAAAGCAGAGACCAGAGATGAAACCAGAGAGTTAGGCAACTGTCAATGTTAGCTGGCCCACGATGTCTTGGCAGGAAATGTAGACAGTGTAATTTAGAACTGAGGAGTGGCTGAGCTGATGGAATTAGACAATGGTCAGATTTATGTTGAAGGACAACTGTTTTTACGCACATTGGCTTATACTGCTTCATCACTGGAGAAAATTACTAGGATAAAAAAATAGAGTGCTGTTAGCATAAGTTGTCAGTCAATGCCATACAAAACCCTTACCCTTACACTAGTTTCTTCTTGCTCATTGGAAATCCCCTCTGCAGGGAAAAATTAAAATAAGAAGAAATTTTAAGTATCTTGTTAGGCAAAAAGACTTGCCTTGTTTCACACACACAGTCCCAATAATCAAAATTCTTGTCTATCATCACAAACTTCATCAGAAAAGTGTGTGTGTGTGTGTGTGTGTGTGTGTGCGCACACATGCACGCACACGCGTGTGTGTGGCAGACAGCAGTTTATGCAGAAATTCATAACTGGTCAAAATTCAAAGAGCAAGTATCTATGGAGTGCTCAGTCACAGATTAGATTTCTACATCACCCACTTCTCTAGGCCCAGTTAACATTGCCTGAACAAGATCTGCACAAGATCAAACCAGTCAACATTCCATCATGGAGTGAGGATGGGCTCATGAGTTCCTCAACTCTAGCTAAGGAGCTATTGACAGGTGATAGCTTCTGGAACGAGAATTTGTTTTCTTCAATGACGTAGTCACTGGTAGGTTGCCTATTCCTCAGTGGATGGCCTCACATTCATGAATATATGATTAGCAGAAATTGAAATCAGCGGTCTATAAAAAACAAAGAAAAATTTTAGCCCATAAAATGCTCATTGTACAAAAATAAGAACCCTAGTTTAGATTCACCTACAAAAAAAAAAAAAATTACAGGCACATCAGCACACACCTGTCCTGCAATCCTAGCATTAGAAAGATGGAGACAAAATGGCCCCTGTGGCTTGCTTGCTGAATCAAAGATTTCCAGGTTTGGTGAGAGACCATGACTGAAAAAGAAGGTAGAGCATGGTTGTTGAAGACACCCAAAGTCAACCTCTGGCCTTCTCATACACACACACACACACACACACACACACCAGAGCTAACTATAAAACATAAGTGTTTGCACAAGTTTTTAACAGTCAATAGCATAGAATATCAAAGAAATTTGGGCTCTGGGTAAAGAAAGAAGTTTCTCTAACAATTCTTGATCATATGCCCGTGACTCTCAAAGGTTTGAGATCTCAATCTACACACAGACACAAAGACTAGATTACATAAGTGATGTGGAATCAACCACTGGATGAACAGACAAGGGAAGTTTAATGTTAAGTCATGTTTCATCACTACAAATGGGCACTCTGGAAAGCAAACTGTTTGTTTTAAATTAGAATCTTCATGCATATTTCATTTGTTAATCATTCACATATATTCCTTTGTTTAAATTCAGGTAGATAAGAAGGTGAGCAATTAGAAAAGAAGAAAACAAACCAATGGGCAGTATGTTCATGTTTAAACAATTCCAATCTACTTGTTTAATCCTTTCATCTTAAATTACTCATGGGGGCACTTTGATTCTCAAAAGTTCATAAACAGAGTGCAAATCACCCAAGCAGAAGTAATTTGCTGCTTTTAAGCCAAAGCCCTGGCTAGCTAGGGAGTTGCATGTAGGAATTAACCAGAACAAAATCCTGATTAAACAACTAATTGGCTTGTCTACTAATGGAAAGAAAAGCAAAGTACATCTCTCCACTTCAAGACGCAGGGTCATAAAATCAGAGGTCTTTCAGAACTGCTTCAGAGAAGATGTTTAAATCACTGACAGGAAAATTCAACAAAGTGAAGCCTATGGAAGGAAAGACTGAGAAGGAACCTGGCCCTCACCCTGAGAGCAATCAGTCTCAACCATCCAGAGCACAGGTACGTTATTTATGTTCCTAAGCCAGGCTTGATTCTCATCTTTGTCTGCTAATTAGTGCTAATAAATGATGCCATATATAAGATTGCTTAGTGGTTTTACACGGTAATGTCCAGATTGGGTGCCATTTAAGGCATGTTCTTATTCATTTATATATTCTGCATATGCATGCTCAAGAGAGAATAATGATGTTTAGAAGATATATTTGGACTTGGAAGACTTTTCATTGCTAATTGTTTTCTCATAGGTTACACATTCTTTTACAGAGTACGAGAGTTTTCAGCACTAATACACACTAGGCAACATGCTGAGCCCTTTCCTACCTCTGCCATTTGTGATATAGAAGTCCTGTTCTAACACTGCTAGAACACAGCTTGAAAGCAGATGCATCTGTTCTAGACCACATTACTATGGAGACCTCATCATCAGCCAGGCTGAATGGTGACAGATAAGAGGGGACTATGAGTCACCCCTTCCAGCTGAGCTGCTCACAGGACACAGGACACTTAGAAAGCAAGAAGAACAGGTGCTTCCCAAGAGCCATCTCCCCCTGACGCAATAATGCTGGAGGAAAGGTTAGAACATGCCCAGGCAGAGCAGCAGCTCTTGGGCTCTTGAGTATAGCCAGTGCCTTTTGGCAGCTGTGATACTGGGGTGTTAATCATCAGGCCTGCTGGCACCAAAGAATCCTAAAAGTAATATCTGGAAATTATCAATGTCTGTCCTAAGTACACATCAGAAGTAGGTAAAACAGATTTTTCTGAAAATTTTTCTGTTAAAATATGCTAAACATTACAATCACAAAATGTTAAAAATGCTATTTTCTCCCATAAATTATAAGCTTTTTCAACGGTATATAAAATAGTTTGAGTCCTATAAGGAAATATCTTAGAAGTACAAACAAATCAAACTGTATTATGCTTTTTAAAGTATTTTTTAAAAGTTCAATCAAAAAGTTCCTGTGTAATTCCTATTTATCAGCAACTAATAACTCCTGAAAAACAAAGTCAGCCCTACACAAACATGCTCCTTTACTTCTGACTATGATGTTGTTCATGGGAGTATATATCTATGCGACTTATAAAGACTATAATGGAAATTTTTACAAACAATATGAAAGCATAATGTAAAGAAATTGTGAAGCATCAGAAGACGTTATTACTATCATATTATCATATTATCTCAACTCACTCCTCTCTACACGTGTAAACATAACCATTCGACCAATTTTATATTCAGTAGGGAATACCAGCAGCCTTGTCTAATACCTATGGTTGCTGTGAGACTTAAATGAAGTTATCTGATATAGTTGGTCTTCAATGCTAATAAATAATGAACAGACTTCATGTAACAGCACACAAGATACTCGAAGTCTTTCTCCCTACAGACTTCCTCAACTCTTCTCACATTCTTCTCTATATAGGTACTTCTACTTTTCTCTTCCACCTACACACAACCACATCTTGGGCTTTGGTGCTGTCTCCATCACCAAACTACATGTGTAAAATCAAGATCCACTACCCCTTTTTTCGTTGTTCCTTCCCCTTTCTTTCTACTGCAGAACAATTCACTGCTCTACTTTCAAGCGCCAGTCTGTTCTCTACAGATATTTTACCATCACCTGCATTTCCACTGGGGGAGGCTGGAGGTGCTTACTCCGGTGTATGATCACATGCACACATGCATGGAAGCCACAGGTCAACCTCAGGAGTCTTCTCCAGCAACTGTCCACTTCATACTTCATACTTGAGGTTCAGAACTTCAGCTGTGCTGCTGTCCTGGAAGTTCCAGGGATCTGTTGGGCTGTAGCCCCAGCACTGGGTTTACATGTGCCTGCCATCACACCTGGATTTTTATGTCAGAACCTTGTGCCTGGGCACAAGCGCTTCACCAACTATCTCTCCGGCCTATTTTTCACACTCAGTTTTGTTGTTGTTCCCTCTACTAGAGTTTGGGACCCAGCCTTTCTGCATTGTAACCATTGTTTTGTGTACATTACTACAGAAACATCATCAGGTACCCACTGGCCATATCCAGAGTGACATGAGTCCATTTCAAATAAAGTGCGAGTGAGCAGACAAAATAAAAAAAAATTACGAAGAGAACTAAGTTAGCAGCGATGGGATGAAACTGACACCCCGTCTCCATTGTTTTAAATCTAAAGAGCCTGATGGATCAGTGCTAGGACAGACAGCGTGAAGGCCAAAACTGGGAGGACCATGGGCCAGATTGACAACAACAATGTTTTGTGAATTGTGGGAGATAGTCAAAGCTGATTCAATAGTAAGTTATCAATAGTAAGGCCAAGAATATCTATGTAGGTACAAGGATAATCGTATTTAGGAAGTCATGCATAGATGTACAGTTTTAATAATTGCTTTGATAACTGAGTGAGAACCATGGCATTTCATTCTAAACTTTATGTCGAAGTAACTACAATCTCTATTTTGTTTCTCAAAGGGAGAAAACAAAGGTGAAAAGGATTCTCTGAGGATCAGAAGGACACAAGTCACGTGTGAAAAATCGCACACCAAAGAACAAGGTCAGAATGCTACCTAAAGGGGGAAAAGTAAAATATGTTTTTGTCTAAAAGGTATTACTTGATAAAATATTTGTCTATGCCAAGGCAAATTATCTAACGTCACACTAGTTTGAAAACCTAAATTATTTGTGAAAATATTATTTTTTCATTCAGTCATTTATTCATGCATTCAGTACATTCACTAGATGTTGTGTCTTGGGAGAAGGTATGTATGTATACATGGGGAGTACTTGCATGTGTGTGTGGGGGGCATATGTGCATGCACATGCATGCTTGTGTGTGTGTATGTTTGTGTGTGCATGCATTCATGCATGTGTGTGTGCATTGTGTGTCTATACACATGCATGCTTGTGTGTGCATGTGTTTGTGTGTGCATGCATGCATTCGTGTGTGTGAGCATTGTGTGTGCATGTGTGGGTGCACATGCATGCTTGTGTGTGCATGTGTTTGTGTGTGCATGCATGCATTCGTGTGTGTGTGTGTTGTACATGTGCTCAAGTGCACTTGGCTGTGCAGGTATATATGCAGGCCAGAAGTTGCCAACAGGTGTCTTCCTCAATTGCTCTCCATCTTATTTTTTGAGACAGGTCCTTTACTGAACCTGTGATTCACCACTTTCAGCTATACTGGCTGGACAGCGAGCCCTAGGGATCTTCTATCTCTGTCCCCCAATTCTGGCATTACAGAGTTACACCATCATACCCATTTTATATAGGTGCTGGGGTCAGGACTCAGGTCTCTGTGTTTCCACAGCCAGCACTTTACCCACCTACTTATGTTCCTAGCCCCTCACTAGATATTTTTTGATCACTTACCACATCCTAGGTACCATTCCATGGCCTTGAGGTACAGAGGTGTACAACAGAATCTTTATTCATGGAGAAGTTATGTTACAGAGAAAATCAAACAGATCAGGAGGAAGCACATCGTGAGCAGTAGAATTTCAGGCAGCGATGAGTTATTAAGACGATAAAGCAGATGTAACAGCACGTGTTTAAAGCTTCATTGCTCCTCTCCTCTGTAGTCTCTCAACTGGAAAGCCTGTCTGCCTACGGTTGCACACTCAGTTCTACATGGATGATTCCAAATCCATATCAGAACAATTACTTTTGTGAAACTCAGCTCAGTATTTTCCAACTGGCACTGCACATCTATACCTGCGTGTTTTGCAAAAATATTGTGATTAAAACTGAATTTCTTATCTTCTTCAAATAAGCGCCCTCTTCTCATTCTCTTTGCTACTATCATTTTTTTAGGTCCCCTATGCTCAGAAATTCACTCTTTTATTTCCCTAAGTCCCATAAGTTCTGTACCTCATCTCCTTCTATATCATAGAAATGCACTGGCTTCCTTGTATTCTCAGCACCAGCATCCTTGGCCAGGCCTCCATTAGTTAAGTCATACCTACAATGTGCTCAGGCACTAAGTGGTGTCTTCTATTTACGAGTCTGTTTCACTCAATTTCAGTCCCTTTCCCTCAAGCACAAATACTATGGGCATATTGCTTTCCTGTAACTACCACTTTGACCCCACACCTCAGCTCAAGAGCTGTGAGTGCCTCAATACTGCCTGCAGGACAAACATAAATACTTTCCTTGCCTTTATAGCACCCAATGCTTTCTATTCTTAGTCTCCTTGCCAACACATCTCTCCTGCTTCTCCTTGTGTGAAAGTTACATTCTAATCAAGAAAAGGTAGCATCAAGGGAATAATTTGAGCAGAGAATGGTATTGTTTACTATAACAACTCAAAGTCATTGATATAAAAACAGAAAAAGAAGTTTTATTTTTCACCTATCAGACAGTCTTTTACAGTGATTGTATTAAACCAAATATTTGAAGTGAAGTACAATTCAGTTTCTATCAGCCCAAACTTCCTACCTCTAATGAGGAAAAAATAAGAAATACATGAAAATCACAGGCAAGGCTTCAAATAAAGGAAAGGTTTGCAGGCTAAGGGCACAGCTGAGTAGCACAGGTCTTGCCTAGCATGTGCAATGCCCTGAGTTCAATCCTTAGCACTGAGGGAGAAAAGTTAACTTAAAGAAAGAAATTGCAAGAAATGTTGTAAGTGAATAAATTCCTACCAACAAATAGTGCTGCAGTCAGAAGTATGTCTCTGAAAACAGGGCCCATTCACATTGTGTGTGGAAGCCCTTCTTCAAGAGAATCTGAAAGAAGCTATGTGGTAAAATAACTGACCTTAGCAGATAGATACGCAACACACAGGAATAACTGAAAGGAAATAAGATGCTCCCAGTCAGAGGAACAGTATTATGAAGATACTTGATTTTTCTGCTGCATCAGTGTTATATTTTATGTTTCTACATTCTTCTCTCCATTTTCTTTCATCACATATTTTTCAAAAATAAGGAGGAAATCTCTCTAAATTTAGAACATATTTATTTACTTGTTTTTCAAGAACAATTCTTAGTTTTTACTGCTCAAATCAGAGTATTTTAAAAAATGCTTTGCATTCTAAAGCAAATGAGGAGATTCCATCACTGTTTCCTTCTGGGTTTTCAGCCCAGTCAAGAGAACAGAAATAAGAGTCAGCACCTTTTACCTGAAGGCAAGCCAAAGAAATGTCCACAAGAAGTCACACCACTTGGATGTGATATATAATCAGTTCTCTTAGCTTATCTGATTCAAATGCTTAGCTGAAGTATTGACAAAAGCAGGTTCACTTTGGCTAAAAATTCACATAGAAAACTATTGCCAATAGTAAGATTTATATTCCAGAAAATATAGTTTAAAAAGAGGAGACTCGTTCTATTTTAAAATTATGTGTGAAATTCTGCATGTGTGTATGTGTGTGTGTGTGAGAGAGAGAGAGAGAGAGAACGAGCAGGCATATATATGTCACTGTGTGTTTATGGAGATCATAAGGCAACTTTAAGTGGCCAATTCTCTCATTCCACTTTGGATTCTGGAATCAAACTCAGATCTTCTACTTGTGCAGAAGCTATTTTACATGCTGGTCCATTTCACAAGGCCACTCTTGCCTTTCTTTTGAATTTTTCTACATATATGCAACAAAGTATAATCATACCAACCTCATTTTCCTCTTTCGAATTCTCTCATATTCCCCCAGAAAGTCCCCCTCCCAACTTTACATCTCTTTTATAATCCACTAAGCCCAGTCAGTACTGCCCACGTGTGTCACTCATTCTTTCTCTTTAACGTGTGTCACTCATTCTTTCTCTTTAACCAATTGAACGTCGTTATTCAATAACAAAAATTAGTGTGTATGGTATAAGTGTTCATGTGGTTGTGCTCACAAGTGAATGTGTAGGTGTGCATGCATGAACATTGGAGAGGTCCATGTATGTGCACATGTGCACGCACACACACACACACACACACACACACACACCAGGAAGTGAGTGGTATCTTCCTGAATTAATTTCTACCCTATTTTTTGAGAGAAGGTTTCACACTGAACCTGAAACTCATGGATTTTTCTAGGCTAGCTGGCTAGTGAACTCCAGAAATCTGCTTGTCTCTGCTAACGCTCCTCCCCCACAGTGCTGGTGCAGACATGACAATTTCTATGTGGATGCTAAAAATCTGAACTAAGTCCCCTATGCTTGTTCAACAGCCACTTTAACCATCAAGCCATCCCATCCATCCCTTCAACCCTCAATTTTTTTTTAAAACCATGTAGGCTTTATATGTCAGAACAAAATAATTTGCCATGGTAATTATAGTCTTGTTATCTACTGTGAAGGCCCCAGAGAGGTAAAAAATACCTTACTGCCTATCTGGAATAAAGAATCAAGAGCAATAAGCAGCATGGAATTTTAAAGGAGAAAAAGTCACCAAAAAGTCTACAACTCTCCTTTCTTTAACAAAATTACAAAACGGCAAGTGAAGGAAATGTATTTGGTTTAATGTACTTGATCAACTATAAAGCTTTCAATAAAGTTTTGCCTCAAAATGCCAGAGAGAGAGAGAGAGAGAGGAGGGAGGCAAGGAGGGAGGGAGGGAGACCACTCTATAAATAATAATATAAAACAGAAATATGATTAGCAAGTAGGATTCTGAGGAAGAAAGAAATACTGCAAGTCTACAAATGCCAAAGGAATTCAGGAAAATAAAGGCTTATCGAGATAATTCAAACTATGTTTGTTTTACTATGAATTGTTTGAGAATATAGATGGTTTTAAACTAGAGCTATTCACACACACGCAAAAAAAATACATCCTTAGTAACATAAAACTAAGAATCACAACTCTAGGATAACAAGACTATCCTTGTTATATGTATATTTATAAGGAGAAACTTCATAGCTGGTAATAAAATATCTTTAGTGGAGCCTAATTTAAGAGAGGAGCTATTTAACTAAGGAAAACTGTTTCCGTTAAATATGCAAACAGCATAGCTTCAAAATTTTCAATTAAGACTGAGTTATATTTAAGGTATTTTATCTTTAAAAAGTAAAATTATTAGTGTTTAAAATAGCATGTGATATACTGTTGATATTTTTATTTTCCTCACTCAAAACACACAGGTGCAATGTCACAAAATCTGCAGATGTGGATTTCTGATTTTAGAATTCTTATCTTCCGCAGAACATGGTACAGTTTATATCTAGCATGGAAATGAAGAATGCAACACATTTTGGAATCAAATAAATATAGCTTACTAATGTCTTCTCTTGAGTACAAATGCCTTTTTTAGGCTTCTACCTAACTCGTATTAGATTAAAATGCTTCTTTTAAAAATAGCAGAGTCCATAAAACTATGTATATGACTTATCTAATAATGATTTGTAGTCATTATTTATGTATTATAGGTGCTTTAATGAAACCTTATTGTGTAGAAATAGATCAAAATCTGGTGCTTCTAATTGGTACGATGAGTAATGGCTACTCAAAGATGACAACATTTTAATGTCCTAAACCTATTAATCTGTTTTTATGTATTGAATTTTTTTCTTAGGTTCTTAAGATTTTTTAGATAGAAAGAATGTCTTTGCTAACCTGATATCTTCAGTACAACCATGGGGTCACTGTGAGAGAACAGTGAGAAAGGCAAATACAGAAGAAAGAGATGGGACAAGCACAGGACAGGTTGGATGGATATGTTCTAGAAGTAGGAGAAAGGACTATAGAGCAGCAGAGATAGCTTCTAAACTAGGAGCAAAAGAAAGGGAGTCTATGCAGGAAGGCCCTAGCCTCCCCCCAAAAAATCCATCCTTTCTAAACTTTTTTAGACTTCTAACTTCCAGAACTAAAAGAAAATAAACGTGTGTTTTTTCAAGCCGTTGAATTTGTGGTAGTTGTTAGGTTGCTAGATATCCATAAAAATCTGATGCAGACAGCTTTAAAACGCTCCATCTTGAGTTTTAAAAAGTAACAACTCAAAAAGCAAAGTTAAATTTTATTACAGCCAATCATGAAAAGTATAAGGAAAGTATACAAAAACAGCATTTCAAGGTTTGACCCTTCTAAGTCTAACTCACAATGGTGCTGCTTTCTAGACCCCAGGTGAAGATACTTAACATCTCTGACTCTGTTTACTCCTGTGTAAAGTAGGACTAGCATTGTCAGCTGGTTGTGATGAGCATTAAATTAGGTACTATACGCACATCAATTTGCATCGTCGTTGATAAATTCCAGTATTGACAGAAGACAGATGAGAGCCACTAGTGAGGTCCTAGAAGTCCTGTGTACAGAGGGAAGACCACTACCTCTTGCCAGTTGCTGCTCTGTGGGGATGAGAGTGGAGAGCAGCCAGGTGTTCGACCTTCTCCACAGAGACTACAGAGGCACATCTTAAAGTGAAATTTCTCAATTTTTGATAGGCCAATTTATTATTATTTTACACTTTCAATTAAAATATAATGCACCACTTCTCCTTTTCCTCTCCTCCATCCACCCCTATATTGTCTTTACTCACAACCTGATAGTCTCTTCATTGATTATTATGTTACACATGCACACACACACACACACACATATACATGTGCTCAAATACATAAATATAACATGCTGAGTTGTTTGTTGTTTGTATATGGTTTTAGGGCTGATGACTTTGTATTAAATAATCCATTATGGAGTTTATTCCTGGAAGAGGCTAATTTCTCCCTCTTTCAGTGTCTATTGGTTGCTTGGAGATTTCTTTTTTTTTTTTTTTTTTTGGTTATGGGTTGGTTCCCAAGATTTTTTTCCCCCTTCTGTGTTAGCATATCTGTTGACATTGTCTTTGTTCAGGACTTGTTTGTGTGGTCATTTCTAAGAGAAAAGGTTGCAGAGCAGACTTCTTGGTATTATGGGTCTTACAGTCTTTCTATTCTCCTTCTTCTGTAATGTTCCCTAGAGCCATAATTGCAAGAGTTGTACTGCCGAGTATTCACTGGTACTGGGCTCCCCAAGACCCAGTGATCTTTGAGTTGTGTCCAGTTGGATTTTTTTTCTGCAGGAGTCTCCATTTGTTGTAGATAGAAGCTTCTTTGATGAGGGGTGATAGCTGCACTTACCTGTAGGAATAAGATTTAGAAAGTAATAAGGAATTATGCTGATTTAGCAAAGTGGTAGTAATACATTTTTTTCTAACTTCCCTGACTTCACTAGCCCTATAAACTGGCTAGGTTTCTAGAACCATTCATGATTCACTCCTGTTGAGTGGACCTTAAGTCCTCTTAGATAGATGTTGGTTCTCTCCAAAATGTGAGTGTCACTATTGCACTTTTATGAATATCTTGCCAAGCTGGTCATTTTGGTGGTTCATAGGTGACACATCTGGGTAGGACTATTAATTAATTCCCTCCCTTGGACACTTCCTTAGTAATTCCTATGGATGTACTATGAACGCCAGAGTGCAGGAACGAGGATTTCAGGTTAAATCCAGCTCCAATCATCCAAGTGCTGTGTGTGATTTCTTCAGCAATTGTGGCTTACCTTCAACCTCTCAGAGGCATCCAAGGGAGACAGTAATAGTCTAGGTTGTCTGGGGAGTCCTTTGGACTATCCTGACCATCTGCCCTAAAGGAGGTTTCCATTCTAGGTACTGGGAGTTTTGTTTGTCTATAGTACTTGTGCGGAGCATTACCAGCCCAAATGGCAGAGCTTTATTTACGTTTGTAAAATGTAAAATAATAAGATTCCTTGAGACATTAAGCAAACAAACGTGTTGTTATTGTTCCTCCTCCCTCCTTCTCCTTCTGTATCGACCTCCTTTGCCTTCCTCAATTAGAACTTCCCTCCCTGTTTTTCTGTTTTTCCTGTTCATATCGCCTGTATTCTTCTCAACCCCACCCCACCCCCATGATCCCTTCACATTTTCCTTGTTTCTGTGATTACTCTGTGTTGTATACTGACATCTGTAGGACATTATGGTTGTTTCCGTTTCCTAGATATTGTGAAGAGGGAAGCAATTAACACTACTGAGCCAGAATCTGTGGAATAGGATGTTGAATCCTTTGGAAACATGCCCAGAAGCAGTGTAGCTGGATCATATGGTAGATTTATGTTTGTTTTTTGAGAACTCACCATAGAGATTTCCAGAGTGATGGCAACCATTTGCATCCCCACAGACAGTAAATGTGGGTTTCCTGCTCCCTACAATCTCACCATCATTTGTTGTTGGTTGTTTTGTTGATCTTAACCATTTTCACTGGTGAGATGAAATCTCAGAGTTGTTTTAATTTGAATTTTCCTAATTATTAAATATGATAAACACTTTTGACATATTTCTTAGCCATTTTTATTTCTTCTATTGAGAGCTCTGTGTTTAGCTCACTATCTCATTTTTTAATTGGGCCACTTGTTTCCTTACTTTTTTTTTATTGGTTCTTTGTATATTCTAAATATTAATCCTTTGTCAGTTGTAGGTAGCAATGACCCTCTCCCATTTTATGGGCCTGTTCACCACTGAACTGATTGCTTCCTTGGCTATACAGAAGCTTTTTAGTTTTACGAAGTCCCATTTGTCAATAGTTAGCCTTAGCTCTTCGGCAAATAGAATCCTATTCAGAAAGTCCTTTCCTACACCTGTTGTAGAGTACTGCCTATGTCTTTTTCTAGCTGTTTTAGTACTTCAAGTATCAAATTGAGGTCTTTGATTCACTTACACTTACATTGTGTGTGTGTGTGTGTGTGTGTGTGTGTGTGTGTGTGTGTACAGGGCGATAGGTCTAATTTCATTAAATATAGCTTTGTTTATTTTTTTCTAGAGTCTTTTGGCTGTTCTTATTTCTCTCTCAAGTTCAAAGTATTGCTTCCAGTACTCTGTTCAGTGTTCTTGTTGTTGACTTGTTTTTTGAGGATGTACATACACATGTATGTATGTATATGTGTGTATATACATATATACATGTATATATGTATACACACACACACACAAACACGCACACACACACACATACATGAGAGGAATCCAGAACACTAAGAAAACAAGACCCTCAGAATCACCATAGGCAAAACTCATATGAATTTACAGAGACTGAAGAAGCATTCACAGGGCCTGCACAGGTTTGCACCAGGTCCTCTGCATATATTTTATGGCTTCCAGGTTAGTGTTTTTATGGGACTCCTGAGTGTGTGAATGAAAGGATTTCTGATTCTCGTGCCTTCTCTTGTGCCCTTTTCCTTCTGTTGGTTTATTCTGTCCAACTTGGACATGATAGTCTTTGTTTTACCTTATTATATTTTATCATTATTGCTTAGGAGCCTAATGAAAGACAGAAAGGGAGTCGATCTGAGGTGGGGAGGAACTGGGAGAAGTAGAGGGAGTACAAACCATAATCAGGATATATTATGTGAGAAATGAATCTATTTTCAGTAGAAGGAAAAAATGTTAGAGACAGACAGAAAGGAAAGGGAAGAAGGAAGGAAGGAAGAGAAGAAAGGAGGGAGGAAAGAAGGAAGGAAGGGGAATCAATCTTCAATATTGGCAGTAATAATTAACACATACAATTTAATTTTACCTGTTTATAGTATGAAAATAAACACACTGCACTACAATTTAAAAGTCAGAAAAAGTTCTCTATGTAAGCCCAACCAGTTTGCCTAGACTCTATGAAGGACATTAAGGCTAATTTTAGTAGTATGTCCACCTCTATAACTATCATTTATATTCATCCCCTAAACAATAATACATGAATATATTTTATTTATGAGCTTTGATTCAGACTATTTCAGCATTTCTCTGTTTCATCCAAGCAAACCTAGGTCTCATATGGTAAACAATTCCATTTACAGAACTTAAGTATGCTTTCAAAATGGTATCAGGTACAATGATAAATAAAATAATCAAGAAATGGTGAACTTGATATGTGAAATTTCTGAAAATAACAAACTAATAGGAGTAATTTTTCTAAATGCTGAAGAAATTTCTGTGTTTATTTGGAAAGGGACAGAGACGAGATCAGGGCATCCCAATGTCAGCAGGTCATCAGAAGATACTTACGAACAGCTAGAACTGGAGAGACATTTTAGAGTGGAGGGGCAGCAGTAAGAGCTAACTTCATCTTTGCCCTTACTCACAGTGAACCTGGCTTCATTTCTAGTGAGCAGTTTCCCCCACCTATCCAGGCTGCACCTCTCTGGTCTCCATGTACTTATCTCTCGGTCCAAATTCCAGAGATAGTCCTCTCGGGTTTGGATAATACCGACCATGTCACACCATCACCCGTATCACCAACAGGCTGGGGACAGGCCACACTTTTTAGGTGAAGTATCCAGTCGTGGCACCGTCAGTGAGCATTCCTGCATGCGATGCGGAAGGAGCTGCTTCACTAAAAAGGGAAAAGCAAACAAAGAGAGTATGCTTACAAAACACACCCTGCTAGAAATATCCAATAGAAGACCACACTCTAAGTTATATAATGCCTGTAACTACTAAACTCATAAACTAAAGAGTCTAACCAACATAGATAGGATGTGTTTTTTTTCCTTTTACATTCTACTTTTATACTTTGCATGATTTAAATATACTTTCAATTCAATTAAATTGCTTTCTCTATGTTTTTCTGCTAAGGAATGCAGCTGACTCTTGAGAAATTACATTATGTTTTCCTGAGTCTGAGACAGTATTCAGTAAATGGAAGCTCGGGTATGATCCACATATAAAACTGCTGAGCCGACCTGAAAAAGTTAATATAAACTTTTTTTAAGGCAATTATCCAGTCAGGCTGGTGGAACACTTTGTGTTTATATTGAATTTTTCTCAAATGGAGTCTTTATCTAATCCTCACAGAAACCCCCAAGACAAAAATATTTCTCATTTTATGGATGAAGAAACTACTACAGAAAAAAATGACTTACCCAGAGTCAGCCAGAGAATTCCTGATGTAAGGATTAGAGCTCTTTATTCAATACCTGGTATTAGTAACTCACAACGTTCCTTAACATCTGTTCCTAAAATGTGTTTTTCTAGATGAATTAATTTCAATACATCGGTCCTTAAACACATTGAGTGTAGCATCGAGACAAGATTCCATGATCTTTACATCACCAGAGCTGCCTTAGATAAAGTCACCTTCTTTATGCTTGATTTTTTTTTTTATTCTTGAGACAATATGTTCGATGCCGGGGGGGGGGGGTAATAAAACTCCTGTTAAATATCTTTTCAAGTATTTATATCACTTTAAGATTAAGTGAGCAATGTTAGGATTCTGCCCCACAGTAGCATAGTGTCCAGCTTCTTCCTCCAGCCCAAGAGGCACATTGCCTTCCAGAGTAACATATTGTGCTGCCAAAAAAGTTGCTAGGATGCTTTTTAAATCCATGGATAGATCCATATTATGCCAATATAAGAATTGATTCTATGTTTTTCTCTTTGTTGAAAAAAACTCAATGAATTTGAAATAACTCTCTCTCTCTCTCTCTCTCTCTCTTTTTCTCTGTCTCTCTCTCTCTTTCACACACACATACACACACACACACACACACACACACACATCTATATTGGGAGGACACATGCATGTGTGCTGCCCTCTGTGTGTGTGTGTGTGTGTGTGTGTGTGTGTGTGTGTGTGTGTGTATACCAAAAGTTGTCTACAACAGCCCAGCTCTGTGACTATAGACACAGACTTCATCCTAGCTTTCATATAAATGCTGGATATCTAAACAAGTTTTCATACTTGGGCAGTGGGTACTTTACCCACTGTTACCTTAGATTTTAAGTAAAGTCCCTAAGTTACTTTAAAAATTTCTTAAATTGATTGGTTTCCAGGATTCGTAACCTAGGCTGAGTATTTCTTTCTTTGGATTTTCAAGATTATCTTCCTCTAGACTTTGTATTTTGCTTGTACATTTATTAATATCAGATGCAACGCCTTTTTCTTCTTGAGAATAATATTTTAAGGCATATATTAAGTTTCCAATCCATGTACCTTGTTGTCATGTTTGTCATCTTCCTTCCTGTCATTTGACAGGCTACAGATAGCTAGTATAATTTTAAACAAAGTCAGTTAGTGATGCAATTGAGTACCTATCTATGAATTAGAGACATGCTGGATAAACACACAATCATGGGTGCCATAAGATAGACACTAATCATATACTTCTTAAAACTAGGTTATTCATGACAGTAGTAATTACAAATGTCCATTCATTGGGTAAAAGTAAATAATTCGTGCATCTACTAAAAGTATCAAGACTTCACCTCTGTTGATTCATTGAACATATAGTAACTCAAGCACTAATAGCTATGTTTTTTCTTTATGTGAGTATTTTTTTCATCAAAAAAATTTCATACAATACATTCTGATGATGGTTTACCCTCCCATAGCTACTTCCAGATCCACCCACCTCCCCATCCACCCAACTCCAACTCCATGCCCTTTCTTTTCCTCTCTTTTAGTTTAAGATTGATTCTGCTATTTTATTTATGTTTGTGTGTGTCTGTCTCTGTGTGTGTGTGTGTGTGTGTGTGTGTGTGTGTGTGTGTGTGTGTAGGTACATGTGAACACCCCAGGAAGTCAGAAGAGGACTTCAGATCCCCTAGAGCTGGGATGATAGAAAGTTATCAGCTGCCTAACACGAATATTTGGAACAAAACTAGGGTCTTCTGCAAAAGCAGCAAGCCTTCTTAACTTCTCAGCCATATCTCCAGACCCTGTCCTTAGTCCTCAATGAAAGATTCATCTCTGGGACAGAAACCACAATTTGATATCCTACGATTAGGAATTCTACCAAGAGAAATCATTCCCTGTGATAAACCTTCTAACAATGAAAGCATTTCTATTTTTCTATTTTCATGTGTCTCCAAAAGAAAACAACCAGTTGAGTACATTTCTAATTGAAATCTTATTCCAAAACAGATTTTCCCTTGAATCCTTCTTCCCCAAGCATTCAGTTAACTCTACTGATAAAATGCAGAAGGTTAATGTGGTTTCACATCACCCACTCCCTGACTTGAAAAGAGAGGCAGATGTTTCACATCTGCTCTGATCTCCATGGTGCACTGCTGCACTGGGCCCAAGAAAACTGGAAGTAAATTGCATAAGTCCAGTGTGACATGCTGCCAGTCTGGAGATAGTGTGGGAAGGGAAAACTCAGTAGCATTAACTTTTACACATTCAGGAAAGGCAACCATGCCACATCACTTTGATTCTAAGTTTTGTATCTGCTATGGATGCACATTCGGGGCCATAATTTGAGCAACTGCATGATGAGATCTGGCAATAGTGATGTCATGACCAAATAACAGGAAGACTTACACTATCCATATGACCTTGTTGTCCATATGTGAAGTTGAGGACAAGCTCACTTAGTTGCTGGCAAACATCCCCTAGATTTGAGAGCAAGATTTGCTTTATACTTTATATTCCTCTTTCATGAGGATAATGTAAACACTTTGACCATCTGTTCCCACAAGTAACGTGCTGTGTAGATAAAAAGACATAATCACTGAACCACAGTTCATGAGTCTCCTTTTGTTTTAATCTTCCTTTTTTTAAGTTTTTCTACTTTGAATCCAAAAACAGGCAATACTGACTTCTCATCTTCATCAACAAACTATTAAGAACTTGTTTCATAATTAATGGCCTATCCACAAATTGAATTGGGTTTTATTTACTGCCTAAATCACTTAGAATTGTCATAGATTCTGTGTGATTTTAGAAGGGTAATGGCCCTGGAAGATATGCCAACGTGCTAGGATCTACTTAAGAGTAATTCAAAATGTGCTGATGATATTTTTTGTAAAGATCTTATCGAAAGAACAGTCATGCAATTGTTACTAGCATAAAGCCATACTGAAAAATGTACATGTGTTATAAATGTATGCGATGCAGCAGATAGTTACGTGGCTTTATAAGAGTTAGTAGCAGCAGAAATGCCTTAGTGGTTAAGAGTACTTGCTGCTCTTCCAGAAGATGCAAGTTTGATTCCCAATACCAATGACAGACTCAGAACCACATGTAACTCTAGCTCCAAGGATCCTAAAGCCCTCCTCTGCACACTTGAGCCATATACTCACAGTCACACACACACGCACACACACTAAAAATAAATCTTTAAAAAGAAAGTCAATAAAAGTGATGCTGTTTTACAGATGCATATCATTTATATATTCAGAACATTTTAAAGTCATATTTCATGGTCTATTTTTAAACATACTTTTCTTTTAAAATAGGTGTTCTCACAAAGATATATGAACACAATGATCCATAGCCACTGTTTAGTCCAGACTCTTATGAGAAGCCCATGATAACTTTAGGTCCTCTCCTCTCTCTCTCTCTCTCTCTCTCTCTCTCTCTCTCTCTCTCTCTCTCTGTGTGTGTGTGTGTGTGTGTGTGTGTGTGTGTGTGTGTGTGTGTCCAATCTCCAGAATTATAGTCCATAAATGCTCTATACATCTGTGACTAGAAACTATGAACTCTGCTTTGAAATTTACAGTAATTGTGTCAGTGTGCTTGGATATGAGAAAGGAAGGACCACATCTTAGGCAACTAGAATCATGTAGCATGGCATTGGAGATACGAAGGGTACCTTCCAGTACCCAGCACACTAGAATGCAGGGGGTGAAGGCTCTATGCGGGGACCAAATCAACCTCTGCTTGTTCAATTAGTTGTATAGGTGTTTGCTTCCCCAGTGAGGACTTGCTGTCACTTTTTAAAGACCAATATATTGTCTTGGCAACAGCCTGAGTTCCTTGGAAATTTCCATGGGTCCCCTTAGGCCAACAACTCAATTGGAGGTAACCAGTCCAGGTATTAAAGCTTTGGTGACAAGAAATGGCCAGCTAGTACTCCATATCCCCTATAATTTGAAGATTTCAATAGCATCACTGTCTTAATTTTAGGAGTACCCCTCTGCACCTTCCATACCATCCCTCAAATGTCCCTCAGTTCTAACTATCTCTCCCTGAATTACTTCCCTCAAGCCCATCTCCCCTCCTCCTCCCCACCTGACCCTTGCAGTATAGTAATATTGGTGTTCAGGACTTGTTTTCAATTTCCAAAGTACAGTATATATGTTTAAAAATAAATTAAATACTGTGGGTAATGAACAACCACTCAAATGTGATTTTTCCCTTTTATAATTTTCAATAGTCAATTATTTACTTTCTTTAAAACCTCCTCTCTAATTCAAATATTTATCAATGAGTTGATGATTATCTGAGCAAATAGCAATTCTTAATTTTAACTAGAAATTACATTTGTAGATCTGATGAAAAAAATTATTTCTGAATTGAAAACAAAGCTATTCTATACTATAAAGAAAGGGATTTATTTCTTTAGAAAGGAATCCAAAGCTATAGATAATCAAATCAAACTCTGAAATTTGATATCATAGAAATTAGAGAATGAATTCTAAACTGACACTAAGGACATAAAATGTTGCTTTTTCAGTTTGCTGAACCTTTCATGCATTAATTTTAACCATAACTTGTGAATACTGTAACAAAACCAACAATGCTTTTTGGATGTTGAAAGCTCATTCTCTATTTTGTTGCTATTATGGGCACATACCATGTGAAGTTTTTCTCATGTAACGAGCAAATTTTCAATATACTTTTCATTGGCCTTACAGTATCTCAAGGTTAGCCCTCCTGTATGAGGAGGAGTCTTCCTGGAATATTTTTCTGGCAAGACAGCCCACATCTCTATAGATTATGTTGCCAAAAAACCTATGTTGAGAGTAGCATGTGTTCTTCTAATTAATGTCATTTCTTTGCTGTAGATGACAGCACGGAGGAAAACTCCCTTGGAGATTTCACCACAAATCCTGACCCTGAGTGTCCAGCAGAATCCATTGGAACAATGTCAGAGATGGTCCAAAGCAGGACTAGGAAAGAACAGCCAATCAGGTAGGAGCTTCATGAAGCACATAGCACGGGTTGGAGACTGTTCAGACAGCAGGCAAAAGGGTTTTTAGTGCCCTTTTCAGTTAAGCAAGAAGTTAAGAGAACCACAGCAGGATCTTAACCAGGGAACTGGACCAGAAATGAAGAATTAGCTCCATCCAGCAGTCCATCGTGCCTTATTGACCAGCCATGGCTACTAACCAATGGCCAGGCAGCCATTTGGCTGTATGCCAAATCCCACCTGTACAAACACTGCAGCCACATGTGTGAGTCACTTTATCATCATGGAAATAGCCCACATACTTCCTGGGCATGTATTTTTTAAAAAAGAGAATTTTCCAAGTGCCTGGAGAAATCACTACTTCAATTCTGTAAACATTTTAATATTCTGGACGACTGATCGATTTTCTTTGCTAGAGAAAGAGCAATGTTATAACCACAGACAATTAAAGAAGCAGGTGATCAGCCTGTCATTGAAGGAATAGTTTTATAAATACATTGCATAAAATGACTTGAAATATCACAAAGAAATGTCAATTTCAATGTGAATCTATGAGTTCACATACAGAGATCAAAAAAAAGAAAGAAACATTTGCTGTTTGGCATGGAGTTACATGCCTGCTGATTCCATTGGAATTGCTTAGCTACAGTGAAGGCAATTGCAATGGGCTTATGAAACAAAAACATAAACTTCTGTAACTGGCAAGAAGAATTGCCATTTAAGGGAAGTTAAAATAATCTATTCTTCCAACCCACCTCATACCATTCACGCAACGTTTCTTCAGTATTCATTGCCCCTGGACTTTGTTAAACCATCTATTGTTCATGGAAGTTTTTATGATTACCTAATACTATTAACTGTGCAATACATATTGGGGAATGTACTGTCAATGAGCACAAATTTGACTGTGCATGAAGAAAACGCAAACTCACTCTGTATGAGAATACACAAAACAGTGTTTGACAAAAATAATATCTGAAAAATCACTCAGGCAGAGAGAAGATGCTGAATTCTGAGTCCAGGGCTAGATTTTTACCATAGAATACATGAGTATTCATATTAGTTATGTAATTGTTGATGTTTGCAGAAGGCTTTTCGTTGGTACTAGTTGGTCCCCATTATCTTCACCCTGCAGATAAGCAATGAGGGCACAGAAAGGTTAATTAGTTTTCTATCGTACCAGGGTCAGCTCAGATAAAATTACACTGCAGAAGAATTGAATTCCTGAGTGGCACTTTTTCTTCCTTCCCACCAACATACTTTTCTTTAATCAGCAGCTTAACCTCTGAACTAACTTTCCTTTTTAGGATTTATTTTAACATATTTGAGCCTCTGCAATAAAGTGGGGTAACAGGTTCTCAAGGGGCAGAAGTTGACTCCATCCTCTGTCCTCTGCTTCTGCAACTATCTCCTGTTCCGTTAGCCTTAACAAACTCCTATCCATTCCACGGGTATCATCAGATCACTGCTTCTTTGAAAGGCATTTCCTGACCTTCATAATTAGCTCACACTCACATATATAAGAGATCTTTCCATGATGTGTATCTCTGCAGCTATTCATGTGATTATCTGAAGTCATCAGGTGCCTCCCCTTCTCCCAGTGTATGCTACATGAAGTTGGGAACGGTAGCCACAGTACCCAATACAATGGCTGGCACAAAGCAAACAATCAACAAATACGGATCAAATTAACCAGTGTCTGAATCCAAGCACACTGAACATGTTTCTCCAAAACTCCCAAATTTCCAAAACTGTATACCTCATCAGTAGGAGAGGGCTAAGTACAACACAACACCCAAGATTCCCCACTCATTTTCAACATCCTAAGGAAGAGTGAGCATGACTTACCAAAGTCTAGGGGAAGCAATGTTCTCCTCAATGTGCTCAGTTCTTTATTCTTTACTGGACTTTTAGTAATTCTAACTATTCTGGGTTGACAAAACTGTTTAACTCTAATTAACTTCACGGTGGCTCTCTCTGCAGTGTACGTAGCAATGCAGCTTGGGAATTATTGACAAGTTGTGTGCTACACCCAAGTTAGCAAAATTCAAAGTGAAGTAACCTGACTCTTACAGATCTTGTGTTGTCTATGTGGCCCATTGGTATTGGGAGAAGCAGTCTACTTTATTTGGTTTTATAATACACTTACACTTTTCATCCAAAACACATCAATATGCATCAAGGTATTCATGGCCCTGTCAAGTTATCTCAGCATCTCCCTTTTTGTTATACATATAAAGGAATTGAAACTGTGCACATGCTGCTTTTTCCGATTCTAACACAAGGATCTCCTGACCATTTCACATTCTTCTTGTCTTGCTAAACTCAGGCTTACTCAAAACTCTTGAACATAAAATTTGCGCTCATTTGAACACACAGACTAATGATATTCATTCTGTCATAGAGTGAACTGTGAAGTTAACTATTCAAAAAACTAAACATTCAGGTAACAAGATCATCCCTTGTGCCTTGGCCTCAAATATTGTTTTGTAAAATTAAAAAGTGTGGGTATGAATTTACCACAGTATTCTACTTTGTTATTTATATAAACACAAAAAGGAGTGATGAAGTTCATTATATAGGTCTGAATTTCATTAAAAAAAAACTCTGTAACATTTTTTTACTTGCCCTGTGTATGATTCTAAAGGTAGCTTCAAACTAATTTCCCATCCAGAATAATAACACTTATCTCAAATATGTGTCAGCCAAGGAAGAGATTTTCAAATATATGTCAGCCAAGGAAGAGACTGTTTTAAAGATATCTCAGTACTGCATGTCTGCATTTCTAATGGAATCCATTTGTATTAAAGTAACTTCCAGATTCTCTCTCTCTCTCTCTTTTTTTTTATCTTTTCACAACATTTTCTAAATTGTCCATCTGAGAAAAGAAATTCTCCACAAATCTTCCTTCAAAATATCAACCAATTTGTTTTCTTGTCAGAGAATCATTTAGCTTCTGAAAGACACAGTTCACCCTAGGAAGACCCACTGATGCCATTTGTCCATTACCAAGGAAAAAAAGGGTCTGTTTCTAGCATTCTATCTCAGCACATCCTTATTTTTTAATATAAAAAGACAGAGTTTGATGGACGCTAATGAATACCAAGCAAAAGATGTGTTTTGCCTGAAAATGTCAAATAGCTACATCTGAAAAAGGAGACAGAGCTGGATGGCTGATAGGTTAAGTGGTTAAATGACAAACACACTAGTGAGTAAAATGCTCAGTGTCTGGGACAGGGTGGGGTGCTGCAACACTGATGTCTCCAGTACAGGATGCAGCGTTCACTGCTATACAGGATTCTGGAATGGAAGGTTATTTCTATGAATAGCATGCTCTGTTCATAATAGCAATCAGTCTCTATTTGGGTGGCTTTAAACTAGGCAATCATTTCACAGCAGGAACAGCGAGAGGAGAGGAGAATTCTGAATCTTATCAGCACTCATAAACATGGATGTGTTTTTGTTCTGTAACTAGGGAAAGTAAGAATCACTGCAGGAAAGATGCTTTTAACATCCATATGTGACTTTACAGTTGAAATAAGAAAGGAATGTCAGCTATCAAGTTTGCAAAAATAAAGCACAATTCACACTGCAATAATTTGTAAGCTTGTGCTTTAAAAAATAAATAATTCAGTCAACAAAAAGAAGCTAGCCAGGCATTTGCTTGTTTTGTGGGTAGTATTGGGAAATTATGTGCTATCACTTTTAGTCCTAAATTAAAACTTCCCTCTATGGTAAACACTGCTTTTGTAATTAATCATTAAAAACACTTAGGACTGTGTATATATATTACATATGTAATATATATGTATATATGTTATATATATGTAAATATGTATATATGTATATGATATATGTATATATTATATTCATGAAATTTTTATAGTTTATATCATATATGTATATATGCATATATATAATATTATACATTATATATACATTATATATGTGTATATATGCATACATATAATATAAACTATAAACATTTCATGAAACTTCTTCTATGCTGGAACATGAAATTTGGAGTAACCTAAATCTGAGTTTCTGGGCTATGGTCATTCAAAACAACTTCAAAATAAACTATCGTCTCCTGTTCTCAAAAAATAAAATAAAATAAAATAAAATACTTGAGTAAAATACTGATATTAAATCAATCAAAATGAAGAGACACTGGAGAAGGTTTTAATATATGTACCTCAGAGGAAATTAAAATGATCTGACAAGAAAAGACACAAATTGAAATAACTGGGACTCAATAAGGGAATAAATGATAGCCCAGAAGTTATGAAAGTCCAGAAAACAGCTGCCCCATGATCTCAACTGCTCCCTGCCTTTGAATACGACTTAGGGAATTCGGATGACAAGGGTTGCTGTGTCAGTGCATGTTTGTCAGTTACAGGAACACAGCACACTGCTGGGAGAAGTTAGTCATGAGGCTAGGTATGCCTAATGGGAGAATTAAGACAAAACACTGATACTTTCAGCTCAGGCTTGCTGAGAGCATAAAACAGTCCCAAACATAAAGTCTACTTTAAATGGGATAAAACCTAAATAAGAGTGATTGGCATCTAAAAGTATTTAATCTGCATGTTAAAATGTTTTCGGTAAACACTCAAAATGGAATTCTTATCCTCCATATGCTAAACTCGTGCAGTGCTGTATTTTGAGACAGTAGATGAGAGAAAGCTCGTGAAGCTCTGTCAAATACAAATGAAAATGGCAATTCCACTCTCCTAGTGTGAGTGATTATGAAATACTTGTCCTTGCTTATGAATAATAAATTATATTTCAAAATAAGTATGTAATATATTTGAAAACTAAAATTTATAAATTAGATTCAAAGGTCAATAGAGAAGCCTTCTATCTAATATAACACATAGTTATTAGGGTTTATATAGAATATATATGTGGAAGCTGATCTTATACTAAGCCAGATAAATACTGTAAAGCTTCTTGTATGGTTCATTAGAAATGCATGTTTTGCTAGTAATTTAAAACTCCAGTACCAGGATTAAGCTACTTCTTTCTGAAGACCCCCAAATATTTTAGGCTGTTTTCAATGCTCCTGGTTACCTTCCAGAACCTGGCATTAAGACCCTATTGTTGAAGACACAACACACTTGAGTCATAGAACACAGACACAGAGAAATTAATCTGGTTCTGACATAGAAGCTTCATCCCCACTGAGATTTCATAGTGCTATGCATGCTACCACAATAGAAAGGTCTCACCCAGCTGTGAGCCCTGCAAGCTGCAAAAATGGCTTGCCTGACAAGATATGTCCAGTAGTGCAATAGAGACCCAAATGCTATGAAAGTAACCAGCTACTTTCTTACTGGATCTAAAGCCCACTTCTTGAGATGAAACTTGCACTTGGCATTGTTAACAAAGTCAAGAACTTGTGGCTAGATAAGGCCTAGGTCCTAGGAGAGAACCTAGCACTAATTGTCTGCTAAGTGAGTATAGTATTAAAACAACTTTTAAGAATTGCAATACACATAGTGCATCTCTTGACACTCACCAGAGAAGCTGCTTCTTGCAGTGCATGACAATTAACACAGGGACCCTCAGCTGGTTAATGTACAGAGAACAGGAGCCTGTGTGGTGCTCATCTCTAAATGGTGCATGCATATCGCATCCCCAGAAGGCTCAAGGGGATCTTCAAGAAAGAGGGTAAAAAGATTGTAAGAGCCAGAAGTGATGAACTTCAAGGAAACAATGTTTTCTAGATTACAACAGGACAATTGTGTAGAGGGACTCAGTGATTGTCACAGTAGGCACAAAACCTGTGCAAACTCAAGCCAGAGAGAATCTCAGCATAGGGTGAGTCTACTACAAGCTAAAGGGGGCTGTTGGTATTTCATAACTGCTAGGATAGAGAGTCAATTTTCTTTATTTCTGTGACCCCCTGGTAGGTCAACCATACTCCAGAGCAGGCACCGTTCCTAAGAATAACCAAGAAACACAAATTGGACTCAGATTTATTTTATTCTTTTTAAAAGAAAACTCAAGCTTGGGTTGGTAGAGAAATAAGAGTACAGAGGCTGAATCTAGAAGAATTTGGGAGGTTGTGGATATAATCAAAATACACTGTATGAAATTCTCACAGAATTAATAAAAATATGGTTTCCAGTATGTTTAAGTCATGTTTGACATGACATCCACATTTGAGGGATACAGATAGGAACTTCAGGAGTTCTATAATATTTTCGCCTTATATAGAAAATTCAAAGCCATTCTGAAATCTTTTCTCAAAAAAGAAAGAAGGAAAGAGAGAAAGAAAGAAAGAAAGAAAGAAAGAAAGAAAGAAAGAAAGAAAGAAAGAAAGAAAGAAAGAAAGAAAGAAAGAAAGAAAGAAAGAAGAGAAAAGAGAAGAGAAGAAAAGAAAAGAAAAGAAAAAAAAAGAAAAGAAAAGAAAAGAAAAGAAAAGAAAAGAAAAGAAAAGAAAAAAAAGAAAAGGAAAGGAAGGGGGCATCATGGTAGAGAGTTCAGATGTTAAGCTATTAAGAACACTTGTTGCTCTTTCAGAGGACCTAGAGTCAATTCCCAGCACTCATATGCCAGCTCACAACCACCTGTAACTCCACTTCCAGGGGATAAAACACCCTCTTCTTGGGTCTGTGAGCTCCTGATGCATGTAGTTCACAAAAATTGACCCAAGTTTACATAAATAAAAAATTGACCCAAGTTTACAAAAAAAGGAAAATTCTAAAACTCTATTAAAAATAGTCAAATACATTCATTCACATTTTAACCCCAGGAACAATTTATTCAATTGGTCAGTAGTGAATAAGAAACACAAGTGAGTCTTACAATCTTAAAACTCACCTGAGAGGACTGTGGAATGCATCTAAGGTGAACAACTATTTCTCAAGAATTTCCAGTCACTCTCAACAAAGTTTAAAGGCTTTATGTCATATTAAATGTGTTCTTTAATCAATGTGCAATAAAGTTAGAAGAAAGGTAAACACCAACCCAGCTACGAACCCTTTGATCTACAAGAGTGATGTGCCTGCAAGATATGCTTGTGTGATCGTGGCACAAGCTTTATGGCAGTAACCAATCAACATCTGATTGGATTTAAGACTCAGTTCATGAGATAGAACCAATACCTAATGCTGCTTGGGTAGCCAAATACCTGAGACTAGATAGGCCAGGAACCTAGGGGAAAACCAAAGCCTACTGTTCTTCTAAGAAAACATAGCAATAAAATGACTCCTAATTACATTCTACTATACTCATATATCCATGCCTTACTGAGTCATCGTTAGAGAAATTTCCTCCTAAAGCAGATGGGAACAAATATAGACATGCACAGCCAGACAATATGCAGAGTATGAGACTTAGGAACACTCGGCCCTAAGTGGGATGTCTCCATCAAATCCCTTCCCTCAGGGGTCAGGGAACTCTGGAGAAAAGGAGGAAGAAGAGGGTAAGATCCAGAGGGAATGGAGGATACCAAGGAATCAAGGCCTTCCAGACACAACAAAGCTGGAGCACGCATGCACTCAGAGACTGACGCAGAATGCACGGGGCCTGCACAGATCTGTACCAGGTGGGCTCCTTGAGCTAAAGAAGAAGTGGACACACCTGTCTTTAACCCAGAAGAAATCTCCAGTTGATAGCCATTTGTAAATGAAAAATTAGTTTTCTCCAAGGGAGTCTCACTGGGGAAACAAACCATCCTTAAGTGCAATCCTCACGGCCAACAAGGTATAGAGAGCCAACACAAAATGAACTCTGTGACGTCTTTGGAGGTTCTTTGTCTCATGTTAAGTCAGGACATCTTTTTTCCTACCTTTCAGGTGCTTTGGGTATATATTATGGTTTCTGGGTTTGGGGTTTTACAGTATTCTTCTGTGTGTACATGTGTCTCTGCATCTATATACAACTCTTGTGGTTTTCGAGGGAGGGGCTCTTTTTCTTGTCTGGTTGTTTTGTCATATTCCAGTTTATTTAGTTTTTATTTATCTTGTTGTATTTTATCTATTATTATCATCCCTTAGGTGCCTAATTCTTTTTCTAATAAGAGATGGAAAGGGTGTGGATCTGGATAGGAAGGGAGTGGAGGAGAAACCGGATGAAGTACAGAAACCATAATCAGAATATATTGTATGAAAAAAATCTACTTTCAATAAAAGAAAAATAAATATTTTTTTATGTTTAGATACTTTGAGACTGATAATGACTTAGTCAACTTAATCTTTGTGATATAGTACCAACACTATTTCATTTTCTTTTTTATTTCCCTTTGTGTGTGTGATATACACTTGTTCATGTATGTGTATACATGTGGTGTGTGTGTGTGTGTGTGTGTGTGTGTGTGTGTGTGTGTGTGTGAACTAGAGGTCACGTTGAGGTGTCTTCCTTCCTCTATATGGTATTTCATGAGATAGGACTTATCACTGAATCTGAAGCTCATAGATTCAGCTCAACTAACTGGACAGTAAGATCCAAAGAGCCATGTATCTGCCTCCCTAAGCCCTGTGACTACAGATGCATGTCACCAAGCTCACTTTTTTTGTTATTGTTTGTCTTTTTTCATTGTTTTGTTTCATTTGAGACAGAGACTCTCTATGTAGTCCCAGCTGTCCTGGAACTCTCCATGTAGACCAAGCTGGCCTTGATCTCACAGAGATCCACCTTCCTCTGCTTCCTGAGTGCTGGGATTAAAGGCATGTGTTACCTACCACTCCTGGCTAAACCCAGTTTTTGATGAGACTTCTGGGAATCCAAATAAAGGTAGTCAATCTTCTACAGCAAGCACCTTATCAACTGAGCTATCTCTCCAGCCACTCACTTTTTTTGTTTCAAAATTGAGAGAGGAGTTGAAGCGATCTAAGGGAGGGAAGAATCACAGTACTTATATGTGAAATTCTCAATAAATAAAATATAGAGAGACAATTCCATTACAAACATAAAGATGTCTGCCTGTAGAAAAAAAATTCCTTGATGTTGCTGTTGATATAAAGCATTTACAGAGGACAGAGTCAAACTATAAGAAGAATCATTTATATATTTCAATAACTTTAGTAAATTTCCTTTGTTTATTTTTATTGTTTTGTTCAAAGTTTTTGTTAACAATATTTGTGTTTTTAGATATTTTTATCTGGCCCTCTATAATAACCAGTTCTACATGGTAAACAGAAGGCTCTTTTCTTTTTAATAGCCAAAGAGTTTCATTAGGATTGTTTATAAACAGAGGGTTTTTTAGAATATTTTAATTTTAATAGTGTGTGTGTGTGTATGTGTGTGTGTGTGTGTGTGTCTGTGTGTGTAAGAGAAGGAGGAAGGGGAGAGAAAGAGGGAGGGAAGGTGGTGGAATGATGGTCAGGGGACTATTTGTGAGAATTGGTTCTCTCCTTCCACTGTGTAGGTCCCAGGTCAAGAAAACAGGTTTGGTAGCAAGCATCTTAATCTACTGAGCCAAGTTGCCAGGCCCCAGAACATTTTTGTAATCACCCTCTTTAATATATTCATAATAGTCTAAACAGAAATCAACATTAAGAGTCTAGAAAAAATGTTTGGTTGATTTTATTCGAAGGTTAATTAATTAATGGGGGGGCTGAAAAAATATGGCTAACATGGGTGCAAAGAAAGCTTCTGATATTAATGGATACAGTGTAAATGGATGATGTATGTGTTTCTTAAAATCTTTTTGAGGGGAATAGTACTAGTCTGTCTACCACTGACATTTGTAGGAGTTGAGAGTAGAGTTGGGGAAGGTGTGGGGCCACCTCCCTGTGAGAGTAGCAGACAGGAGCTGGGTCCTGGGCAAAGGAAAGATTTCCACACAGCGCAGGGTTATTTCTTACAGAGCAGGTGGCAGAACTGGTACACTGATTTACAGCACTTAGATTGTTCAAGAAATGGCAAAGATATCAAAATAAGCTGGATCAGGGCATCAGAGTGGGACATGTCAGCATGTAAATCACTACTGTCCTCTCTTGGTGAGCAAGAAAGCGACTTGGACATTTTGATATTCAGCATCCAAGGTGTTGCGAATCAAGCACTTGCTGAAGTGAGTGGATTGCCGGAGGGACTGGCCATTTCATCTCAGACATTTATCACCAGGCCTGGCACTTGGTACATGTAGTCAAAGGCACTCACTTTATAAATAAAACATGTGTTTGGGTCTAGTAGATTCTTAGAGGAGTCATGACATTGTGAATAAATATGCATATTTTAAGTGACTTATAAAAGCTTTATGGGTATAGTTTTAGAATTAAATGTTGTTCTCAATTTAAATAAAAACAATAATTTTTCTCTAAACCTGTGTTTTTCCAAATGATGCTGTTAGTAAGTCAATCAATTAGCTCATGTAAGTCAACAATCAGCCTGGTGAATGACTTTCACCTGGCCTAACGATTCATCTCATTGTAAGTGTGCATATGCCACTCTTTGGCAGTTGCCCTGACGTGAGTGGCCAACTCGAAAACAGGGCTATTTGTACTGGTTACTGTAAGATAGTGACAGAAAATGGAGTCATAGCTCAGCTACTCTGAAGCGTAGTTATCCCACAGTAAGGAGGTAAGCTGACACAAAAGGGAGCGGTTGGAGGAAAAGGTCCATATGGTTCCACCACACAGTGCAATGCATGGCTGTGTGCTGTATAGCAGTTGAAACATTCCGTCCTGGAGGAAGTAAGACTCGGAATGTTCTGAGCTCCTTGAGGCTCAAATATAAAGAACTCCTAAGTCTCTGGAATGCTCTGACACTGACTGAGTGCACAAAACCTTCCATTCCAGAGGTTATAAAAGCATTAAGGACTGCTGAGCCGACTCAGGCCAGCTAAGCTGCCTAGAAGAGACACCTTGACCCATTGAGATGCCTGTAAGTCATGCAGAGAGAGTTTGCGGACTCTAGTTTACATCATGCTATGGTGGGCTTTTGGTGATGCAGTTTTCTTTGAGTCATTTCTGGACCTATGTCCTCTCCTGGGAGGAGAGGAAATCCTCTCCCATACTCCTGCAAACAACCCCAATATACTTGTTAGCTCTTCAAGTTGAACGCTGATGATATCATTACTTTTGTCTGTCATTGATTCCTGCCAAGAGTGAGTAGGTGTTTGCTCATGTCTCCCTGAGAACAGGGCCACACAACACTGTGTTGTGGCCCTCCCATCACCTGTTACTTCTACTTCTCTGACCGAATTGTGCATAGTATGTCTAAGGCTAGAGCACAGTATGTCTGAGGCTGACTCCTGCGCTAGTGTGTCCATTCACATGCATCACTGCAACAGTCTTTCCCTTTCTCTCCTTTAACTCGTAGATCTTCTCCTCTCCTTTGGATTTTTATAAATGTACAAGCATGCTACAGCATTTTCCACACTTAAACAATGCCAGCAAAATGGCTCCCTTGGCACTATGTGAGTGGCTACTTACTTCCCTGTTTCTCTCTCCCGTCTCACAGCAAATCGCCTCAAACTAGGCACCCGTATTTACTTTTTCTAGTTACTCCCATTTGTCCATTCTTCCTGATGTCATGGTGTGCTGCACTCTAGGAGAGCTAATGGCCCGAGGTCTGCCTTGCTCCACCTAGCAGCAGAGATCTATGGTTCCCTGTTCTGCATTCCCAGATGACATTCAATTGGGCTGATTCCTGACTGGCTTCTCTTTCTTGGTGTTTAATAGTGACTCATCCTCAACTCCCAATTTCTAAATCTTTTTTACGTATTTATTATTTGACAAATCCACACATACATATTCTGTTTTTAACATCCTAGCCCTCTCCCATCTCCCATCTCTTCTGATGAAATCCTTCCTCCAAGCAAAGCCCTTCCTTAATTTGCTGGCTTTTTTTTAACTCGCTGAGTTTGCTTATTGATGTTTGCATGAGTATAAGAGCGTTATCTACTGGAATGTGGGCAGCCCATCAGTGGGCGTGACACCAAAGAAAGTAGCAACCCCTCCCTTAGCACTTATTACCTGCCCATAATCCCTCAGGGAGGGCTGGATCCTGATTAGTCCCAAAGCTATGCATGATGGAATAGTGGGGAGTCTAATCTTGTGCGAGCCTTGTTCAAGTAAACACTGCTACGATGAATTTGTGAGTGCCATGCTGTGTCCTGTAGAGGACGCACTATTTCACATCACGCTTTTCTACCCTCCAGTCCTTACATTCTTTTTGCTTCCTCTAATGCCCTCTGAGCCTTGGAGGAGGCTCTTTACTGTCTTTACTAATCATATGTTCTCTTAGTCTATGAGTTTATTCCATCCAACACTGACACAAGACAATTGAAACACTTCTACGTCAAACTGGATCTCCCAGCAGAACAAAGGTCGAATTAACAATTGCCTATGGACTATGTTCACTTTGCTGTCCATCAGACAGATCAAGATGTGTATATGCAGACCCAATCTTAATTTTTCTCAGTTCTTCCGAACCCATACTTTCTATGGATTTTCCCATCTCAGTGCAAGGATCTTTATTCAGGCCCATAGTCAGGCCAAAAACTCATCGTTTTCTTTCTTTCATACTCTTTAGCCAAACTATACTATTTCTTTGGGATAGATCCGTAATCTATCACGTGCCATTTAGCTTTAACACTGCTATGATCCTGCCTGTCCTCTGCCACACAGCCATTGCTCTAGCTGTTCTTCTAGCTTTCACTTTTCACTCTTATGCGGTCTATGCTTACCAGAGTAGCTGGATAGGGCTGTCAGCGTGAAAATCTGCACATCATCCTTTTCCACTCCAGATTCTCCAGTGGCCTCTCACCTCCTGCCAGGCAAAAGCTGAAGTCTTTATGATGTCCCCCAGAGAGCCACATCCTCTGCCTATCAGCTTTCCACCCTCACTGGTTCTATAGCCTAAGCTCCCTTCACTCCTGCCCTCTATGTCTGACCCAGTCACACTTGAATGGTCTTCCTGCAATGCCTTTCTCCTTTCAAAACCTGCTAAATGTCATCTTTGTCGGAAGAGCCTTCTCTGATCACTGTGTGAAAAATAAGTATCAGTGGCTCCTCTCCTCTTCCTCCTTCTGACTTGCTTTTCATTACAGCTTTTGTGATCACCTATATACTGCATCTGTAAATGTGTACATCATCTTTTTCTCCTCACTAGAAAGTAAAATGTTGAGGGTGAGATATCGTTATGTTTATATCTATATTCTTAGTTCCATGACTGTATAAGTAAATGCTACATGAATATATGAATAAGTGGATGAGATCCTCAAATTGCATAATTTGGGAGGGAAGATAACATGCTTCCTATAAATTTGTAACTACTCTTAAATCTTTCAATTTAAAATACTATCATATTAATTTCCCTTAAATAACTCTGTACATATTCATGAATATAATCTGATCAAGCTGAATGTCTGATTTCATAACAATTTGACCATAAATATTACTAAATGTTTCCTGATAGATCATACCAAATTCATAATTTAATGTACTTTTAAGCCATTTAGGGTCACAAACCAAATTGGACCCTTGTGTTTTAACTGACTGCACAAGAACCAAAAGAAGAAATGCATTTGACTTTTTGTCTGCAACTCTTGGCTTCAGCAGCAGTTATTTTAATGACTCGGATGACAGCCAGATTTGGAGACAGCACTGTAATCATAGGTGATCACACTAGGTGTTCTCCTCCCAAATCTAGGACATGATTTAAAACCTGAAGGAAAGAAAAGCAATGGTTTAAGTAAGCATCATTCCACATCACAAGGACACCAGGTGATGTGAAACTGTGAGCCTTCTATTCAGGACAAAGCTAATTGGAGAAAGGTTTTGCTTCCCCCAGGATTAAGATACAAGTGTAGCCACATGAAAGAGTTCAGAAGGCTGCTGTACTTCTACCTACTTGGGAGCTCAATGAAGTGTTTTTCTCAACACTAACTAGCAAAGCCTTTACTCACATGCTTTTAAAATTAGATGCAGAGGGTATTTCTTAAAGTAATGAATGTTTTGTCTGAACCATACCAACATGTGTTTTGAAAGGAACTGAAAAAGTAACATATGGTTCATGTAGATTTAAGTAAGTCCTGCTATCCGGCGGGGAAAGGGACTGTGCAAGTCGTCTACCTCCTTAGGCGATACAATCTTTATTCAATATTTTCTACTGAGATCAAAAAGTTGGGCTCAGCAGGATATGGAAAAGTGCCTCACTTCCTATTTTGAAAGTTAATTTTCTAAATATTCACTGACAGATATAAACCACAATATGAAGGGAATTGTATACTGCTTATCAACAAAGAGTGTCTACAAAAAGCTACAGTTATCATGCTTAGCACCAATTTTGTTAAAAAGTTAACTGAGCTAACAAGTCCTTATAATTTCCAACGGGGTGAAAATCTAACTAGATAAACAGCATCTTAAAATTTCTCTGTTTTGTCCAGTCAGTATCTGATTCTACACTATCCACTATCCCTACTCTGTGTCTCACTAGAACCCATACCATTTGGATGAACTTCATGTGTCAGAGCAGATCCAAATTTAGCACACCTCTCAATGTACCACCTCACTGTGCACTAAGACCATGTATTAAAGCATCTGTAGTACCACTCAGTAAGGATGGGATTGCTCTAACGCTCATTTTCCTGTCAGCTCTATCCTTGAAATCTCCTCTGTCCTTGGTATTCACCTTTTTATTGCAGGGCGGGGGGGAGGGGGCTGGCTGTATGCAGTATCTCTTCTGCTTGCAGCCAGAGAAGTTTGCTTTTGTTTTTGTTCTTTTTTTTAACTTTTAAGGGCTTACATGATTAGCTTGGACCCAGTCAGATAATCCAGGATAATCCTTCCCATTTGGAATGCTGTGACTCGCAGGTTCCTTTTGCTGTGTATTCACAGACTAAGGGGGTAAAGATGTGAAGTTTGGTCCTGGTGAGCAGCCTGCAAGTATCTTTTATTTTCCTCATACCCCAGAGGTATTTGATGTTAATAATTTATTTTGCTGACCCATATTATAATGTAGGCTGGTAAACACAGAGAAAGACTGAACACAAAGCAGTGAAAACTTTCCAAGACTGTAGGTTTAATTAGCCAAAGAGAAAAGCTGCCTCCTCACTAACAGAAATACATAGGAGAATGCTACTCACTATGAAATATTGGCAAAGGACTTGAACAGATAATTAGAACTCTTAGACAATGTGCTTCTTCCAAGGCGGTTTTGGGAAATCATAAGGAACAGCTTATTGTCTGCGGACGGCTTTAAATGCTTGGACGTGAGCTAGTTTACATTGATTTCAAGTCCAATATTTATCCCCAATCTGTTTCTTAAATGACACTTCTAGTTCCACATTTCTAATTCCATTAAATGAAAGGAATACACGAGCTCTTCCCAATGGTGCATACAGATGATACTTTAAAAGAGATAGAAAAAAGAGGGCGGGAGACATGTTTTGAAAGTCACTAGTTCTTTGAAACACCTATTGCATTTTGCCCCATTTAACCATTGTTACAAGTGACAGATGCCAAAGTAGGTCTTCAATAGTCAATTTGGACTTTAATTTTTTTTAAGACTAGTGCTTCGTGGGAAGATCTAGAGAATTAATCTGAAAGAAAATGTATTAAGTGCTGCTTGAAGTACATCATGATACCAGGCCCCAGACATACAGTTCCTTGTCTCACCGAGCTCCCTTCTTCCTGAAACAATCAACAGAGACAGCTCCAGGTCTGCGATGTATCTTCCCAATCCCAGGCAGAAAGTGCTTCAGAGCCTGGTTTCAGAAAAATGTCAAAGTCCGCAAGGCTTTTCTGAGTATGGACTAACATAAGGCAAAACTTCCCTTCCAGGAAATCCCTTGTGTGCAGAGATTCAGAAGTCCCTTTTCCTCTCCACTGACACTTGCAACAGCTCTACTTCCTCTGCGGATTATTGTGCACCATCCCTAATTAACACTGTAGCCTGATGGATTGTGTTCCTTCCATTTTGTCCCTATCGTGAGTGTGATTTTTAATAATTTGCTATAATTTGACCACATAGATGCAATAAAGTTAGATTCAGTTCAGCCGTAGTACCAGTCTAGTTTTTGATAACTAACTTAGTTAATTCTATAAATTCTAGACAATTAAATTATCTTGACTAGAACTCTTAATGGTGACTTGTTTCAATATATTGAGAATGAACAAATAATGGAGGAACTACTGGCTGTGAAGATGCCAGTTTCCTATTGGCTCCCATCACCTCATACATAACCTGGGAAAGATGGTCTGACTAAGTCCCTCAGTGTCAATGAGTAACAGTTATTAGGATGGCTGAGGTTGTTGTTGTTGTTTGTTTTGGTTTTGGTTTTTGAGACAGGGTTTCTCTGTTGTAACTCTGGATGTCCTGGAGCTCACTTTGTAGACCAGGCTGGCCTCGAACTCATGGAGTTCCATCTGCCTCTGCCTCCCAAGTGCTGAGACTAAAGGCACACACCACCACTGGTGAGTTGTAAAGAGAGAAATTTGGATCACCAGAGACTCAGACCTCTTGTTTTCCTCTCTGTATTGTAAATACATTTCAGTAAATTCACGAAAACCACCTCCCCATGAGAAGCAATGAAACTTTTAATTTTTATACTATGTATTTCTCTTGTGACATAATTTTGTTCATGTACTCGATCATAGAAAATTTGAAAAACAGCACAAAATAAAAATAAGAATGGATCATAATCCAAATAGCGCTCACTTTATTTTTTGTTGAAAAATACAAATAAGTTCACATCACAACCCAGACAAGGTCTAACGTGATTTTATGTTCTCTCTGGCAGTATTCAGTCGTCCGCCCAGCACTGCTCGCATTGCACAGTGGGCTGCTGCTGAACCAAAGCGCGGATTAAGCTAAGAACCAGGCAGAGTAGCAATCAGTCACAGCAAAACCGGAGTTTGGCTCAGAACCACCTCTGAATAGCCAGCGACAAGTCCCAAGTCCATAAAATGCACTTGCACTGCCCTCTAGTGTCTGTCTTCTAGATTCCATGCAGTCCCATGCAGCATCAGAAAAGCTGAGAGAGCAAAGGAAACCAATGACTAAGGAGAAGAAGAGAGAACAATTAGAATAGAAGTAAATTGTGTGAACTCAGAGAACGCCCATTCTGCAACATATATTCTAAAGCTGTTACTTTGTTTTTCTTCTCCCCAATTCCAATTTTCTTACTAACAATTCACTGTCTTTATTTCACTCTACCCATGATTTTACCTGGAAGGGAAAGGTTTACTCTGATAAAGCTATGAATATACAATTAAATATTTACTTTAAATATTTAGAATTGTGAAAATACTCAAATAGACTTATGTGAAATAAAAATCTAACAAATAAAAAAGAAAACAAACACATTAAAGAAAAACAAAGGTGACATCTCATCATAAATTATAGGAACGATTATTCAAAAGAAAAAAAAAAGTTCAGCGTTTGCACCTAATATTTGCACCAAGATTTTAGCTTCTCGCCTCATCCAGAAGAGTCTGATAGGTCTCAGAAGAAGCTAAAAGTAAAATCATTTTGATTATATTAAAATTAAGGTGAATTGTCATCAAATACCTGATGAAGTTTCTTAAGCCCAAAGAAATGACAAAAGTGAATGTGCATAATTAGTTTCTCTGAAGGCATTACTGTTTAACACCTACATGACACATTAAAAAAACATGCAAACAGATGAAAACAAAAACAACCTCAAAACCAGCAATTAATAGGTGCTAAGAGCTTACAAGTAAAAGCGCACCCCTACGCCTCGAGAGTAACCCAACACCGCTCACACTGCTCATCAATATTGCAGGATGTTCTCGACAGATCACATTAACAGATATGTCTTTTTAAAAATATGCAATGCTGAAAAAAAGAAGATATAAAAACAATCATTTGTTAACGGTGTTTCTTTTTTTTTAAATCAGATGAGACCAAAATTCTTGGGAATATTCATTCCCAAAAACAGTCAATGCTTTTCGTGCGGAGTATATTCTAAGAATATTCTGACATGTATAAAATGCCAAAGGTATTTCACTCTATCTATAAACGTATTTGTTTGTACGATATGAATGCATTTTAAATACAGATGATAGAACGATGTAGCGGAGCCTCGAGAATCCACCTTCCCCACCTCCACTGGAGACTTGGCCTCATTGTACAGAAGATAGGAGAATCACTGACCTCTCAACCTTCAAAGGTGATAATAGGATCTGCTTGTGCAGACAGAGCCTCAAAAGACTTGCCTCTGGCCTCAAGCACTTTTTCTGATTCGTTTCCGAAGTACCTTAAAAATAGTTACTTTCTAAAATCCATAAAATAAAAAGAGGGGAAAAAAAAAACTTTTTTGAAATCACATTGACTCTTTCTTTTACTGGAGATAGATGTATTTTTTCCATACAATATATCATGATAATGTTTTCCCCTCCCCCAACTCCTCCCAGATTCTCCCCACCTCCCCTCTTACCCAAATCCACACCCTTTGTTACATAACAAACAGGCATCTAAAAACTAATAATAATATAATATAATATAAAACAAAAATAGGCAAATTGGAATAGGACAAAACAAATGAAAAAAAAAAGCCAAAGAAAAGCACAAGAAATACATGTTGATGCAGACACACACATATTCCCACACACAGGAATACAATAAAAACACAGAGCAGAAACCATAACATATAAACAAAAGCCCTGTAAAGGAGGGGGGTGGTGAGAGAGAGAAAGGAAAGAGGAAATGCCTTGACAATGCATTTTAAGACACAAAATATCCAAAAAGAGCTACTGAGTTAGTTTTGTATTGGTCACCTACTGCTATGCATTGAGCAGTCCCTAAACCGTGGTTTGCATACCCAGTAAGACTCCATTAGAGAAAATTAGTTTTTCCTTTTTGAGTGGTTATCAATTAGAGATAGCTTCTGGGCTAGAGATGGAGGCTTGTGTTTACTTCTTCTCTAAATCATTGGGACCCCATCTTTCTCAGATCAATGCAAGCACTGTGCATGCTGCCAGAGTCTCTGTACGTTCATATGGGCATAGGTTCTGCTGTGTTTAAAAGGCCTTGTCTTCTTGGTGTCCTCCATCCCCTCTGGATCCTACAATCTTCTGCCGCCTCTTCCATGGGGTTCCCTGATCCTTGAGGGAATGGACTTGATGGAGACATCTCATTTAGAACTAAGTCTTCCAAGGTCTCTCACTCTGCACATTGTCCAGTTGGGGGTCTCTGTATTTGTTTCCATGTACTGTAGGAGGAAGTTTCTCTGATAATGGCTTAGCAAGACGCTGTTCTATGAATATAGCAGTATGTCTTTTAAGAGTCATTTTATTGTAATGCTCCTTTAACAGGATTTGTTTCTCCCCCAAATGTTTCATAGTTTTATGTCAATTTGACACAAGATGAAGTCATTTGAAAGGAAAGAATCTCAATTAAGATAATGTCTCCAATACAGAGCCTGAACTGGTGATCTTCTGTAACCAAGCAAGGCTTCTAATAGAGGGACAGGGTCACCAACCCAGTCACAAAGCCTGTCCTGTCCTGCAAGCTGTGCTGAGGCAATAGTGGAACTAGGGAAAGTAGCCAACCAATGACTGGTTTAATTTGAGACTCATGTCATGGCACTGCCTAGATGGCCAGGAACTAGAAGCTGGATAACACCTCAGACCTAGGGTAGAACCAAACACAACTGGGGGGAAAAAAAAAAGAAAACCCCAACAAACTTCATAAGATCAGGCTGTAGGTAATTTCTTAGTGATTGACAGGAGAAGCCAGCCCATTGTGGGTGGTGCTATCACTGGGCTAGTGGTCCTGGGTTCCATAAAATGCAGACTGAGCAAGCCATGATGAACAAGCCAGTAAGCAGCACTCCTCTATGACCTCTCCATCAGCTCCTGCCTCCAGATTCCTGCCCTTTTTGAGTTCCTATCCTATGACTTCCTTACATGATTTGGAAGTATAAGCCAAATAAACCTTTTTCTCCCCAACTTGTTTTTTGATCACAGTATTTCATTGCATCAATAAAAACACTACCTAAGTCACCCAAAATTCCTGTTTTATCTAGTCTCCGGTTCTTGGCCACCAGAGTAGTGTCAGGGATAGGTTCCATCTCATGCAGTTGGCCTTAAACCCAATCAGATTTGGGGTGGATACTCTCATAAGCTATATATTACTATTGTACCAGTGCAACTTACACGCAGGCAACTCTTATAGATCAGAGAGTTTGTAACTTATCTGATGTTTATGATTCTTTTTTGATAGCATGATTAATATCTTCCAGTACCATGAACACTACTCGGTAGAGGTAAAGGCTCTAGGTAGGCACCAGCTTGACTTCTCCATGTTCAGTGAATTGTGTAGGTGGTCTTCAGCAATAGAACATTACCATCAGTTTATGGAGAACAACCAATAGTTTGGGCAATAGACTGAGTTCTTTGGGAGCTCCCATGGATCCCCTTTGGGCAACTCATCTAGATGTAGCCTATTCCTGGAACTGGATGCTTCATTTGGTGACAAGAGATATCCAGGTGGGTTTCCATCTCCCCTGTTATTTGGCAATTCCATTTAGACCACCTTCAAATATGTATATATTTAAGGAAGACTCTACTGTATTAAGTCTCCATGCAAACCCTCAAATGGCCCTTAGTTTTAGCTGTCCCTCCCCATATTCCCTCTCTTTCCTCCTCATTTTATCCTCTTGTACTAGTACCCCAAACCCATACCTCCATCCATCCATAACTATTCTATTTTCTTTTTCTTTTCTTTTTGGAAGATTCATTCCTCACCCCTAGTCCAATACTCTATACCTAACATCTGTGGTTATACAGATTGTGGCCTGTTCATCAACGACTTAAGAGCAAACATCCACATATAAGCAATACCACACCACATTTGCCTTTCTGGGTCTGGGTTAACTCACTCAGGGTAATTTTTTTTTCTAGTTCCATCTATTTAACTATGAATTTCATTATTTCAATTTTTCACAGTCTAGTAATATTCCATTGTGTTAACGTACAGTTTTTGTTCTGTTGTTTTGTATCTATTCTTCTGTTGAGGAAAACCTAGATTGTTTCCAGTTTCTAGCTATTATGAACAGAGCAGCAATGAACATATTGAACAAGTGCCTCTGTGGTAGGATAAAGAATCTTTGGGTATACGCCTAAGAGTGGTGTGTTGGTTAGAATAGGTCATTTGGGAGTGGCACTACTTGTGAGGGATTAGGAGATGTGGCCTTGACGGAGGAAATGTGTCACTAGAGGAGGGCTTTGGAGTTCCAAAAGCTTAAGCCAGGTCCAGTTGCACCGCCCCCTGCTGTCTACCCAATCCAGATGTAGAAATCTCAGCTCGTTTTCCATCATCACGTCTGCCTATGTGCCGCCATCTTCCTGCTCTGATAACAACTGGCTAATCTTCTGAATCTGTAAGCCAGCCCCAACTAAATGCTTTCCTTTTTAAGGGTTGCTGTGGACATGGCATCTCTTCACAGCAATAGAACATTGACTGAGACAAGTCATATAGCTGGGTCTTTATTTCCAGCTTCCTGAGGAACCCTACACTGACTTCCATGGTGGCTGTACAAGTTTACACTCCCATCAGCAACAAATGAGTGTTCCTATTACTCATTCTTGCCAGAATAAGCTACCGTTTGTTTTATTGATCAGGGCCATTCTGACTGGTGTAAGACATAATCTCATAGTAGTTCTGATTTGCATTTCCCTGATGACTAAGGAATTTAAACATTTCTTTAAGTGTTTCTCAGCCTTTGAGTTTCCTCTTGAGAATTCTGTGTTTAAATCTATAACCATGTTTAATTAGGTTATTTAGTTTCATGATGTAAGGTTTTTTTTTAATTTCTTTATCTATTTTAGGTATTAACCTTCTATTGGTTGTATACTTGGTAAAAAAATTTTTTTTTTTTTTTTACTATACTCTAGGCTGCTGCTTTACCTGAACAACAGTGTTCTTTGCCATGCAGAAGCTTTTCAGTTTCATGAGGTCTCATCTATTGCTTTTTTCATCTGTGCTAATGATGTTCTGCTCAGCAATTCTTTTACTGTGCAAATGTGTTCAAGGTTATTTCCCACTTCATTTACTATCAGATTCAGTGTATCTAGTTTTATCTTCAGGTCTTTGATCCATTTGGAGTTGAGTTTTATGCAAGGTGATAAACGTGGGTCTATTTGGATTCTTCTGTAGACATCTAGTTTGACCAGCACCGTTTGCTGAAGACACTGTTATTTTTTCAGTATGTATTTCTGGTTTCTTTTTCAAAAATCAATTGGCGTGTGAACTTATGACTGGACCATCAGTTTGACTCCATTGATGAAAATATATTTGTTTTCATGCCAATACCATACTCTTTTTAATACTACAGTTCTGTAGAAAAATTTGAGGTCAGGGATGGTGAAACCTCCCAAAGGTCTTTTATCACTAAGAATTGTTTTTAGCTATCTTGAGTTTTTCATATTTCCATATGAAAGTGAAAATTGTCATTTCAAGTTCTGTGAAGAATTAGGTTGGAATTTTGATGAGGATTGCATTGAGTCTATAGATTTTTTGGTAGGAAGGCAATTTTTCCTATATTAATCCTACCAATCAATAAGCATAGGAGATCTTTCTATATTCTGATATCTTCTTCAATTTCTTTCCTCAATGTCTTGAAATTTTTATTATACAAGTCTTTCATTTGCTTGGTTAGAGTTACCAAAAATGCTTTTTTGAGACTATTGTAAAATGTCTTATTTCTTTGATTTCTTTCTCAATTTGTTTGTCATATGTATATAGGAAGGCTACTTATTTTTGTGTATTAATTTTGTATCTTCTTACTTTGCTGGAAGTGTTTATCAGATATATGAGTAGAATTTTTAAGTTCATTTGTATATACAATCATATCATCTGCAAATAAAGATATTTTGACTTCTTCCCTTCCTATTTGTATCTCTATAGTCTCCTTCAGTTGTTTTATTGCTCTAGCTAAGACTTCAAGTATTATATTAAATAGGTGTGGAGAAGATGGAAAACCTTGCCTTGTTCCTGATTTTAGTGGAAAAGTTTTGAGTTTCCTTCTGTTTAGGTTGATGTTGGATGTGAGATTACTGAAAATTGCCTTAACTATGTTGAGGTATGCCCTTTGTAACCCTGGTCTCTCAGGACTTTTATCATGAAGGGTGTTGGATTTTTTTTTAAAGGTTTTACTCCATTTTATAAGAAAATCGTGTGGATTTTTAGTCTGTTTACATCATAGATTACATTTATCATTTTATGTATGTTGAACTACCCCTGTACCTCTGGGAAGATGTCTACTTGATCATGATGGATGATATTTTGATGTGTTCTTGGATTCAGTTTTTAACTACTTTTATTGAGAGTTTGTTTTGTTTCGTCTTAGTTTTGTTTTGTTTTTCAAGACAGGGTTTCTCTGTTGTTAACTCTGGCTGGCCTTGAATTCACAGAGATCCACCTGCCTCTGCCACCTGAGGGCTGGGATTAAAGGTGTGCACCACCACTACCTGGTGTTATTGAGACTTTTGCACCTATGTTCGTAAAAGAAATTGGTCTGCAATCCTCTTTCTTTGTCAGGTCTTCATGGAGTTTAGATATCAGGCGAAAACCCTTTTCAGCTCTAATTTTGCTAATTTGGATCTTCTTTCTATGTTTTTTAGTTAACTTGGATAAGGTTTTGTCAATCTTATTAGTTTTCTCAAAAAACCAACTCTTTGTTTCATTGATTCCTTGTAGTTTTTCTACATTTTATTTCATCCCTGGGTTTCATTATTTCTTTCCATCTCTATCTTTTGGGTGTTATTTTTCTTTTGTTCTAGAGCATCCAGGTGTTCCGTTAAGTTACTAATATGAGCTTTCTCCAGAATTTTTATGTAGACTCTTCATGCTATGGATTTGCCTCTTAGAATCACCTTCATTGTGTCCCATAAGTTAGTGTAGATTGCATTTCCATTTTCATTCAATTCTAAAAAATTTTCAATTTCTCTCTTCATTTCTGTATTGACTCATTTTTCATTATGTAATGAGTTGTTCAGTTTCCATGAGTTTTTAAGCTTTCTATTGTTTCTGTTGTTGTTGACATCCAGCTTTAATCCATGGTGCTCAAATAGGAAACAGGCTGTTATTTCAAGTTTTTTTTATCTGTTGAGACTTGCTTTTATGAACATGGGTGTCCTTCTGTTTAGTGCATAGATGTGTAGAAAGCCAATACTCTCTTGATGGATTTTTCTTTAGATGGGTATATAGCTTCCTTCTCTGTCTCTTCTGTCCAAGTATATGATCAATTTTGGAGAAAGTTTCATGAGCTGCTGGGAAGATGGCACATCTCTTTGGTGTTTGGGTGAAATGTTCTATAAATTACTCTCAGTTCTATTTGTTTTACTGTGTCATTTAGCCATAGCATTTCTTTGCTTAGTTTTTGACTGGATATCCTGCTTATTAGCAAGAATAAGATATTGAAGTTATCCATTTTCACTGAGTGAGGGTCAATATACGACTTATACTGCAGTAGTGTTTCTTTTATGAACATGTGTGTCCTTTTGTTTGGTGCACAGATGTTTAGAATTCCAATATTTCCTTGATGGATTTTCCTTTAGATGAGTATATAGTTTCCTTATCAATCTCTTTTTATTAGTTTTGGTTTGAAGTCTATTTTGTCAGATATTAAGATGACTACACAGGCTGGTTTCGTAGGTCTATTTCCTTGGAATATCTTTCTCCAGCCTTTTACAGTGAGGTGCTATCTATCATTGATATTAAGGTGTGTTTCTTGGATATAGCAGAAGAACGAGTCTTGTTTTCTAGTGTGTACCCTTTTATTGGGGAATTGAAACCACTGACAAGGAGAGCTATCAATAAATAGTATTTGTTGATACCCATTGTTTTGTTGTGGTGATATGGATTTTTTTTTCACTTTTCTTGATTTGCTGGCCTGAGAATTTTTATTTTTTGTGTTTTATTGAGTGTAGTTAACCTCATCAGCTTGAGGTTTTCCTTCTAGCGCATTCTGTATTTGGTCTGGGTTTGTAGATAGATTAAGTTTGGTTTTATCATAATATCTTTCTCCATCTTCTGTGATTGAAAGTTTTGTTAGGGATAGTAGTCTGGGCTGGCATTTGTGATCTTTCAGAGTTTATAGAACATTCATCTAAACCCTTGTGGCTTTTAAAGTCTCCTTTAAAAAAGTCATGTACTATACTAACAAGTCTACCTTCATATGTTACTTGGTCTTTCTCCCTTTGCAGCTTTTAATATTATCTTTGTTCTGTACATTTAGTGCTTTGATTATTATGTGCCAAGAAGACTTTCTTTTATGGTCTAGTCTGTTTGGTGTATGTATGCTTCTTGTACCTTGATAGACTCCTTCTTCATGGTAAGGAAATTTTCTTCTATAATTTTTTAAAAATGTTTCTGTGACTTTAACCTTTATTTCTTCTCCCTCCTCTATTCCTATTATTCATAGATTTGGTGTTTTAATAGTTTCCAAGATTTCCTAGATGTTTTGCACCTGGATTTTTTAAATTTTAACATTTTCTTTGACTAAGGTATCCATTTCTTCTATCTTGACTTCACCACCTGGTATTATCTCCTCCACAAGAGGAAATCAATCTCAGCCCCAGGAAGGACAGGGATAGGACTGGTGTTGGAATCGGAAGACTGGAAGGACAGTAAAGATTGCCTACCTTATTCTGAGGCCAGTGTAGCCAGCAGTTTTCAAGGTATAGAGTACCTCTGAAACATTTTACAGTATATACAAGAAGTAAAGCATCATTTTTTAAAAATTAGAAAAACATTTTTTAAGATCTATAGTAGTAAAATCCCTAGCAAAAGAATATAAAAATATTACAGGGGAAGGCATCATTTCCTAGTGATGATATGTTGAATTAACTATGAGATGACAGAACGGTGATTATGTAGTGCTATCATCCCCTGGTTCCTAATCTTTGAACTCTCAGAGCCCTCAGAGGACCCACCTGTAAAAACCGTACATCTCTCTATCCAGAAAGGCTGGAAAGACGATTCAGACATTAGAGAAGTTGTATTAAGAAAACTATAAAATGTCCTCTAAAAATTGCTGTATGCAACACAATGCACAAAAAAGTATAGACTGCTGTTTGTGTTGGAACCTTGCATATGTCAGGAAGCACTTGGACACTGAAAGAAACGAAATCTAATGGATTTGGTAACGCTATCAATGTTGATACAGTACACCAGTTTACATTTAAAATTTCGGAGTCCCAGGCCATGTTCTCCTTTTAGTTTGCCGAAGATGTGTTTCCATAACCACGGAGCAGCTGAATCTAAAAGAAGATGGGAGCTAGACAGCACATGAGTGACGGACAGTTATGAACTCACAGAAACTGAAGCAGAAGAAAGCAATGTCTATTTTCACAAACAGCAAAGGTCTTTTTTTTAAATGAAGTCTTTATTTTGGGCTGAGGAAGCAAGGATTTTAATGCGGCTTCCACGTGGTATTTGTGATGTTACATATTTTAAATGACATCACCATGACAATGTTAAATCCAGAAGCCACTGACCAAGATTGGGAATGATGTAAAAATTTTCCTCCTCGTCATTCTACCAATTAATTCAACTGTGAACGACTGGTTTTGATTCATATCATAAATTGAGGTATTGGAGATAGGAGGAGATGAGTAAGTTTACTTTTTATACTGCTCCTGAAAGATTTTCTGTTAATAGAAAACATCTGAAAGAAATATTACTTCAAGAAAAAAATATAATTTTTTCAACCATAACTACCATTTTCATGCAACTAGCTAAAAACGTTCGTTATAGAAATGCATCGATTTCTTTCTGGTAAGTGTGAATACATTTAAGCAAATGAATGGAAGGCAGTGTTCTCTAACGGTTTCTAAACTGCTCTGCCTGTAAGAAGAAAAGAAAGATGAGGCCGTGGCGGCACAGCAGCGGGAGCACATTTCTTCTTCGGGAATAAACCTGAGGCCTGCCATTAGAGGCGAGGGTGTGAGGGGGAACCGGAACCCGGAGACTCCATCACCTAGGAGGCTTGCCCTTGTTCTCACAGCATCGATGCCTCAGAGTTGAGTTAATCGCTGACAAACAGCAAGACGAAGTACAGAGCTTCGGTTTATGTCTTTTATATAAGTGACAAAGCCAATAGAAATGTTGCTTCTCATGGTGGCAACGCTCAGACCTAGTGGGAAAGTGCACTGACACACGGCTATTTAATGACTTTGCGTCCCTAAGACGAGGTACAGTGTTTTAAGTTTGGTAGCGATTTTGCTGTTTTATCCGGCTTGAAAGAGGGGTGACCACAGGAAAGAGGAGGGAATGGAGAGGAAAGCGATTAACAGAGTGTTACTGTGTGAGTTGAACTGTTTCCTTCCTTACCCCTGAGACTTCTCGGTTTAAACACTTGGTCCCTGGCTGGGAGCACTGTCTGGAAGGTAGTTGAGACTTAGCTTGTGGACACCCAGGCAGGTCTTAAAGGTCTAGCTCTCTGCTTCCAGGTCCACCATGTTATCAAGAAACCACAAGTTACTGGCACATTGCAGAGTGCCACAATACCATGCCTTCCCCACCAGGGTGCACTGCATTTCCTGTAGTCAGGAACCAAAAGAAATCCTCCCTCCTTCCCATTGTTTCTGTTGGGTATTTCATCACATCAAGGAGGAGGAAAATTAATACAAAACGTGAGGTACTGTGGAGGGCCCAGGTGAGAGGAGATGAAGAATAAGAGCAAGCAAGGAGATAAATGGAATTCTGGTTCTAATTAACTCTCCTCTTAGGGAGTCTGAGAAGAAAGATTAAGGATTAGCCACCTGCTGCTATAAAAAGACTATGAGCACAGGTAAAATACTCTGACAATTCTATAAATTTAACAAAAAGAACCTAACACGTTGAAATGATAGGAAATTGAATTTCCACACAAACTAATTACAGAATCCAACAATAAAAACTTTGATAGCTTTCAGCAATTTTTCCATTTTATTGATTGCTGGGAATACCTACATTTTTGTGTTGGGCCAAGATCATGCATAATATTTGACTCTAGTCCATAAATACTAATGATTAGTTCATTGGAAGTAGTCAGACAGTGTGCCAAGATCCAACAATCTTGATTCTATTGTTCATCTATAAAATTCAGTTCAGTTTACTCACATTTAAATTATTATTCATTTCAGCAATGTAAGCATATAATAAAACAATTTTGAAATTCTATCATAATTTCCGGTATGTGATGCTTTTATAATAGTGACAATTTTTTTAAAAAGATTCACATTTTGTGGAACACAAGAATCATGCTTTCAGAATTAAAAAATGAATTGTGGGGTTATTACCCTTCACGAACCTTCAGTAAACCATGCAACCAGATAGTCACTCTCCCTGTCTTCAATCACTAATCTCTGTAGGAAAAGAATTATTACCTAACAAGAATTAAAATGGGAATAGGGTAATACATACACAGCCAAATAGACATGGGTCCTCACATTTACTCTTTACTTTTTAGGGTTTCACATTAAGAATAGTTAAGGCTAAGAATAAGAAACAGGAGAAAGCTGAAGAGTCCAGAACATGAGTGTTCAGAAGAAGAAAGGAAAGAAGGGAGAAGTATTTCCCCCTGACACACTGTCTTTAGGTCCTCAACTGTGAACTTCCTGTGATACAGCATGACCTACTAATAAATTGTGAGTAGTCAAAATTCATCATCTTAGCCCACAGAGGCCCTTGCTCTTGCCCTGTTAATATTTTTCTTACTTAATTTCAAGCCCCTCCTGTGCCCTTTACTGAATTCCCAACTACTTCAGTATGTAAGTCTACAGCAGAAAATAAAAGCTTGTTGATATATATATCTTAACACAGATTGCATACTGCCAGTCCAAAACCATAGTAAACCTAATTCTATTTATAAGATGAAAAGCTTTTCCTCTCTAAGGAAATTTTAAATGTCACCAAACACCTGAGAAAGTGCCAGAAGGGATGGAAAAGGAATCAAACTCCATAGACAATTGTTTCCTCTCTGTAAAAATGTTTTATTGCCCCAGTCAAAGCCTCCACCAAGAACAGGATTGAAATGTAGTTTCTATTTCATTCCTGAAAGATAATTACCTAGACTATAAAAGTCACAGCAATGCTCACACACCGGTAGATCCAAGTGTCATTTTGCCCTCCTGGAAATTATATTTATATTTGATTTCCAAAGAAGATTTAAACAACAAATAACATTGTTCATTTGCAAATAAATGTGGATCTTGTGCATAAAATGATTTTTCAAATTTCTTATGAAGCCCTTCAAGCTAGATGGAAAAATATGTTCAATAAATGAATGAGCATTAGCCTGATCTAACAATCTAACTACAGACTCCATATTTTATAATGCAAGGCTAATTTCTCTGTTAGTGACCAAGATGAAGTCATAGGTGACAAAATTTTCAAATCTATATGTGGAACAAAATTAGATCAGATAAAAAATATATACTTGATAGAGTAAAGAATGTAGACTCCAACAATACATTGCTGCAGAACTTGACCCTGTTCCTCCCTCCTCCAACTTTTCATTTTTCAGGCTTAGTTAAGTCTGTTAATCTACTAAAACCTTGATGTCCTCATCTGAAATGCAAATAATCACATATGAGCATCCAATTCATGGTCATGTGAGATTCAAATAAAAAATGCCAACAAATAAATATAACTCTTTAATGGTCATGAAGTAATTCAAGTAATGTTCAACATTTACCATGAATAAAAATCTTAATTAAATTTTTAACTATTTAATCAGTTGAGTACAAACTGAGAGTGAACTACATTATAAAAAGCTAGAAGACTCACCTGGGTGGCTTCAGATTAACCAGCACTGGACCTTAACTGATCTAAAACTAATAATCAAGATAATAAAACCAGAATATATAGTGTAGCTGTTATTTTTTCCTAAAAGGCACTCTGACAGAATGAAGTGCTTCAAAGGAAAAAGAACCCATAATGTCAATGGCACCTCAACATTAGACCATAGGAAAACATCTTCAGGAATATGGTATCCTGTAAATGTAAGGCTCATGATGAGAAGAATGAAGATAATCTTTAGATAATTGTTATGCATTGTTTGGAAGAGACTAGATCTTTACTCTGTAGTTCCAGAGAACAAACTGAAGATGGATGTGTAAAGTTTATAGAGCATCTTTTGGTTCAAGGTACAATTATTTCCAATTAAGAGAACGAAAGACAAAAGCTTCCCAAAATGTTTATCTACTCGTCCTAGCTTTAGCTCTCATAACAGATAAATTCATTCATATGCCAGGCTTCTATCATCCCTCTGGCCCTCTAGTTCCCTCCATTACTTAAACACATCTGCTTTTCATACCAGTCTGAAGCCCAGTGTACTTTATGAAGGTTTCCAGAAAATCTCTTCACCACTCTTACAAATGTCAATAATTTCACAATTGTGTTAACCTCATAGGTATTTTATCTTTTTTATAATAAACGATTTAAGAACAGGCAATGAAGCCTACCTCCTTAATCTATTCAGACACATACTTCATATTGAGAGTAAACACACTTTATTGCTTTTCTTGACACTTAGCGTACTTCAATGTAATTCTACCCATCATTTTAATAAGATTCACAGGGGCAATCTGGCTTTGAATCTCTAGATCTGGTCAAACAGCTAATCATCAATAAATGTTTATTGGGTGAGGAACGGTGTTAGAAGGGAAAAATCATGTAACATTAAACCAACCATTATTAGGTGAATGGTTCAAATGAAGCATTTAGTGCATTTATTTTGTGCAGCCACCACCTCTACTACTCCCTCCCAAAATCTTTCCATCATTCTGAAGTCTAAAGTTTCTCTCGTTCTTTGCGTCTTCCAGTTCTTTATGTTCATATACCGCCTGTTCCTCAAGGATTTGTTCATCCCCGATAGTTCATGCAAATGGGATTATACACTATATGACATTTTTTTTTAACTTAGCACGATATTTCATTCAATGAGGTTCATCTGTGTTTTAGCCTCATCAGTTCTTCGTTCTTCTACGGATGGATGGAACTCCCCTGTGTCTACATACTACCATTTGTTTGTCCATTTTTCTACCGATGGATACACAGCCAATTTCCCAACTTTTGGATATTGTGACTAGTACTATTATGAGGACACGTACATATATTCCTACGTGAGTAGCTATTGTCCAGTCTCTGGGCTATACACCTAAGAGTAACAATCCTATTGTTAACTTTTTTGAGGAACTTCAAAATATTTCTCACAGTGACTAAATCATTTTATATCCCAACAGTGCATAAGAAGGCACAAGGACTCCAGTTTCTCCTTTTCCTTGCCAATATTAATTTTTCATGCCTTTTAATTATGCCCATCCCACTTGATCTGCGGGATGGTGGACTTTAAAGGCTTAGGTTGTTTTAGATACATCTTTAAAAACTACAGAACCTTTACTGAAAAAAATCATTAAATTTGTTTCAGAGCTCCACACTGAAAGCCTTGATTGAAATCAGAATTCATAATTTTCTATCCTTTTTTTCCAAAAACAATGTATTTTCAGCATAATATAAAACTGAAATTTCCCCCTTTCTACTAGCAAAGAAAAACAGGTCCTGTTCATGAATTTAAGAGTTGAGCTCTTCAATTTTCAATAATACCATATGTTAGAAGCACGTACTCACAGATCTTCAGAGAAACCAGGGACGATAAGCACACAGGATTGTCCTCTCAAAGGAAAGAACCTACAACCTGTTTCTCCATCCAGAAGCCTCAGAATTGGAGGTAATTCACAGCCTGGTGATCTGTGTTATGCGAAGGGCCAGGCCATATTCAAGCTCCCACAACCAGAATTGGCGGTAGCTAGTAGTCTAATTGACCCTTACATTATCTGTATAGCCAGGAGCACCCCTACAAGCTCCCACAATCAGGCCCAGAGGTGGCTAATCGCATAAACGACTTCTTTGCTATCTGTGTTACTGAGACCGTGCCAGAGCCTTCCCTAGGCCCTTAAGATAACACTGGTAGCCCATCTCTAGAACCCATCTTCTTGGAAGAAGTGGTATGTACTTTGAGTTGAGTTTCCAAGTAATTACACCTCCTTGAGCACGGGAGATCATACTACACTAAGAAACTTCTTTCTAAATTGTATTGTGTTTAAATATGCTGGCAATAAACTACCTGGCATCAGACTTTCTAGAAGTTTGATCCAGACCCACTGAGTTAGGCTGAACCAAGTATTCATTCTTACCTCTTTGGTTCATTTCCCTACCCGCCATGATACTTGCAGGGACCCCTGTAGCCACACTCATACTTAAAGCCACCATAATCACCAGTGTCTAGCCTAAACAAGAAATACTGTAAGTACCCAGTAACTAAATGTAGCATGATAGGAATCACAGTAACCCCAGCTTCTTATCTGTAGTAGTACACTGCTGTGGCTCATTAAGAGGGACAAGGAGGCATTCTCATACATGCAAACTCTGCCAGACCTCAGCAGATGGAACCACCATCATGGCCAATGTCATACTCCCAGTGGAACCACAAGTGTCTCAGCTCAGGTGTTTTATTGATACAGAACTCCTCAGGTGCAGATCATAAGCAATCAAACATTCCCCCACTGAAACCCAATACCTGTAAACAAAGCAAAATGCCAAAGCTTATGCATCCCTTTTTCCGATAGTTCACAAAAACAATTGTTTTAAACACAACTAAAAATAAACTTCTACAACACTTAGCAATTGCCTAATGCCCTGAATTCATATTTTTGCAGAAAGGCCTAATATAAATTCCTTTCTTTCTTTTTTTTTTTTTTTTGTCTTTTTGCTTTTTTGAGACAGGGTCTCATGTAGTCCAAGCCTCAAACTCTATGTAACTGACTTTGAACTCTTGATCCTCCTGCCTCCACCTCCCAGGAACTGAGATTGCAAGTATGTCACACCATATCTGGCTTCAAATGTAAGTTTATTTCTATTGATCATTAACTCTTATTTTTAAAAATTAAATTTAAAAGAATAGACATAGTTTGTCTGTAATAGTTTAAAGATGTTGTCTGGTTTATCCTGGTTTTTTGTTTAGTTTGCTTGTGACCAATAGGAAGGTTCTTGTCACAGTTACTAAGATGAATCAAAAGGCAGATGAAAATTTTATGTGACTAGAGGATGTCCCTGATTTGCATAAAAAATCTGTGATGCACATCCTGTGATCTGCACTGATGTAAACTAG
>JAMJFZ010001495.1:0-51044 GCA_026225945.1 Cricetomys ansorgei
CATATCAAACTGCTTTAATTTCACTCCTGATGGTTTTTTTTAAAGATTTATTCATTTTATTCATGTGTGCTCTATCTGCATGTACACCTGAATATCAGAAGAGGGCATCTGATCCCATTATAGATGGTTGTGAGCTACCTTATGGTCACTGGGAATTGAATTCAGGACCTCTGGTAGAGCAGTCAGTGCTCTTAACTGCTGAACCATCTCTCCATCCCTCATTCCAGTAATCTTACAGAGAAGAATAGATGCATCTGAAAATCACCTTCAGTTGCACTCATCATAGAGAAGAAATTGCTATTTCGTTTGAGATTACAGTTTTATTTCTGGTTTCTTAGTAAGCTTAAATTGTATGTATATATGTGTATACATATGTGAAAAGGTGGTTTGAATTAATATATTCATATAATTAACTCAAAATAGATCATAAACCTAAAAGTGAGACTTTAGAAAATTTCTGAAAGAAAATAGCAGAAAGTCTTTGGATTAAAAGCAAACGTAATCCATAAAAGAAACTTATAGATTAGATTTAATGGTAATTAAAAACTGTCACCCTTTCAAAACTGATGTTAAGAGAGACTAGCCATGCAACACAACTGAAAATGCTTACCATGAAAGTATCTGTTACAGTACTTTTAAATATTCAGCAATAAGAAAATATACTTCATAGGACTCAAGATGGTGGCCCGGAGGTAGGCAGAGCCTGACAGGTCTCCAGCCGCCTTCCCGCCACCCCCACCTCCAGTCTCCTCTGGCTCCTTATCTGGAGAAACTATTCTGGTGTCAAGTCTGGGAAAACTTTAAGAATTAAAGGCGGTTGGAAAGGCCGCAGATCTGGAAAATTGATTATCCGTGAGTAGAGGGAGGAAAGGTCTGTCATTTGGGGTCGGGCAACCGCTGCACCTTCTGCCCGGCCATAGCAAGGGACACTGAACTGGAGATGCAGCCCTGGTGGACACATCGCTCCAAGTGGGGCTAGTCCTGGCTACCTGGAGGTGAGGCCCACAGACTTGACCCACAACAGGAGGAAACAGCCCGAGAGAGGAGACGAAGATGACCGGGTGGAAAGGGAGCATTGCTGGGGGAGGCAGAACTGGAGACACAGCGGCTGCAGTGACAGGAGTGGGAGAGTAGCCACCCTTGACAGGTGGGGACAGCCCTCAGGCCACATCCAGGTTCACCCGGCCCTCCCACACCCACCAGGCTGGTGCTATCGCCCAGCCCACAGGCCTGGCCTCGACTATTATGCCACCATGGCTTGCCCTGCTGAGGTGGGGAGAGCCGGGGCCACTGCACTGCCCTCGGGCTGAGAGAGAACAGTCGGGCCAGGGCACTGGCAAGGCGGCTGGAGCCAAGGGTAAGGCAGTGTGAGCCATTCGGAGCTCATGCAGGTCCTGCCCAACCACACAATCACCCTGATTTTGAGAAATAACAAGATATACAAGCGGGAGAATGTTTCATTTTCTGTGTTAAATCTCCTCGAAAGACTTTCCTGATTTGTACTACTACCAGAAACCATGTTGATGTCTGTGCTACCGCCTCAAGCCATGTGGGTGTCCCTGAGTCTTGGTGCTGCCAGAGGTCACGTTGATGTCCCATATCCACGTCACCACTGGAAACCATGTTGAAGTCTGTGCTCTGTGCTACAGCTGGAACCCAGATTGGTGTCCTTGAGCTTTGATGCTGCTGGAGGCCTTGTGGGATGTCCATGATCCACGCTGCTGCCAGAGGTCATTTTGATGTCTGTGATCCCAGCTGCAGTGGGCAACCACTGTGTGTTTGTATTTTTTCCTTTGGAGGGCACAGGGGTGAGAGGGTAGACCTGGGAGAAACAGGAAGCAAGTATGGTCAGTGAATTTCAAACATTGATGAAATCCCTCAAATAGCCAATAAAAATATTATGTTAAAAAAAAAGAATATACCTCATTTGAAGGGACAAAGTATTTTAAAGACACTGTCAAATAACATATGGGATGCACATTAATTCAACATCATTAGTTATTACAGAAATGAAAATTCAAAGCATGACACGTCAGTGCACGCCTGTTAAAAGAGTTAGAATGAAACATACTACACACAGTGTGTGATTTCAAGGATGCCACAGAACCATTTTACAGGCTAATGGGTAGAGAGGTAAAATAGTGAAACAAATTCGGAAAATGCATTAGCAGTTTCTTTAAAAATTAAGCATATTATGATGCTAAAGAGAGGGCTCAGTAATTGAACACATTCCCAGAAAATAGGAAGTGTAAATTTCATTTGGCAGGAATTTCTCATCACAAAAATGGAATTGCCCTTGATGCTTTCTGAGTATGTCCTTGCTTTGCTCTGACTTCTAGCCTCTAAAGCTCAGTTGTTTGCAGTTTTAGCAAAGAGAATAATGGGATTCTTTTTTTAAATAAAATTGGTTTTAAAATGTAAATGGAATTTCTACTTACTGTTGTAAGTGCTAAAGAAATGAATTACAAAATGAATGTAATTTTACCTTTCTAAACTGTGGCTCCAGCCTCTGCCTGAAGGATCACAAGATCTAGCTGCTTACCAACCACACCCACTTGTACTTCAAGTGTGTTGCATCAGAATTGAACTAATTGGGTCTCCTAATCACCCTATCACCTTTAAGTTCAGTGGTGGCACCCTCTACTCTGCATTATTATAAAATCATATTATACTTAGTCAAGTTTATTTATTGTTTTTCCTAGATTGTAACTGAAATTTCTCACAGAATGATTTCTAGTTCATTGCCCCCCACCCCCCCTCCGCCAACCAAGAGCCCATGAATCAATCAGAACATGAAGTTTGGGCTGGAGAGATAGCTAAACAGTTAAGAACACTTGCTGTTCTTGCAGAGGAGCTGACTTTGATTCTAAGCACCCATGTCAGGCAGCTCACAACAGCCTGTAATTCTGGATCCAAGGGAAGGGCCAACACCCTCCTTTGACTTCCATGGGCACCAGCATTCACATGCACATATCCACACAGAGACCCGCACATATGCATATCATCAAAAATAGAATTAATCTTTTAAAATGTTTTACAAGTCGTGATTGTTCTGTTTTAATTTTAGTTATCTTGTGATGCAAAGTTTATATATATTTTAATTTTTATCTACAACAAGAGAAAATTACTGATAAGCACCCAAGTGATTTACTAAGGGTTGTTGAAATGTATTAATAGACCAATGTTGTACATTAATAGGGATGTTTGAGCTTCTCTAAACTAGTATCCTAATTTGACTGAATGCAGTGTTATTACATAACAATAGTAAGAATTACTCTAGTTTTCAGAAAGGATACCTTCAGGTTGTGTAATGGGTTTCAGTTCCTGCTATTTTGTATGTGTGGTGCAGGGGGGCTAACCCAGGGCCTCACACATGCTGAACAAGCATTTACCAGTGAGCTTCAGCCTCAACCCAGTTCTTGTTTTTTAATAATAACTTCCCACAAATTCAGATTTCTATAACAATACTTTATGTTTATAACTACACTTAATGTTTTGTTTACTAACTGGTTGGCTGAAGATAAAGTGTTATATAACCTAGGCTAGCTTCAAGCTTGCTATGTAGCCAAGGCTGGCCTTGAACTCTGGATCCTGTTGCCTCTACCTCCTAAGTACTAGAACAGCACCACGACCACCACCACCACCATACCCAACTTAAAATACATTTGGATTCAAATGCCATTCATAACCTTGACAAGTATGTGCATATACCTTCCAAAATCGATTTCCTCAAAGAGTACACCAGGCATGGCAACAATGGAAGAATCATTTCCCTTGATTTGTTTAAGTAGCCATTTTACTGAACAACTCAGTACCCCTTCTCTAGAGAAGCGGCAAGAGTTGGGGTAGGGGTAAAGGGAGTTACAGAGTCTTTCTTGCTCTTCAAAAATGAGCCACCCCAGGCCTGATAATCTCAGACACTCATGAGGCTGAGGCAGCAGGATCAGGAGTTCAAGGCAAGACTGGACAGCATAGTGAGTCCCTGTCTTAGGATGTAAAGAGGGCCAGCAAAATGGCTCAGTGGCTTAAGGTGCTTGCTGGTAGGCCTGACAACCTGATTGCAATCCCTGGAGCCCATATGGTAGAAGGAAACCCCCCCACCCCCCAAGTTGTCCTCTGGCCTCCACATGTGTGCCATGGCATGTACCTGCCCACATATACATATAGTTACAATAAATAAATATAATTTAAAAGTACAGAGTGCTGGGGATAGATCTCATCAGGATAGCACTTGCCTAGCACATGTGAGACCCTAAGCCCAAGGAAGACAAAGAACCAATTTCAAAAGTGCGTGAGTCACTGTCTTCATTTCCATCTTGCTGTTGTGTTCACTTTAGCCTTCCTATTCCAAGTATGCATGCACTGCCTCTTTAAACTGTAGTGCCAATATTTGGTCTGAGATATTTGTGTGTGTGTCTGTTCATCTGTGGGGGAGGGTACCTGCTTGGATGTGCATGTGGAGGCCAGAGGTCAACCTTGGATATTATTCCTCAGGTGCCATCTACTTTTTAACTTTTTTCAGGTATGGTTTCTTGCTAGTCACTAGCCTGGAACCTGCCAAATCACCTAGGTTGGCTGTCCACTGCACCCCAGCAACTCACCTGTCTCTGGTTCCCTAGCACTGGGATTTCAAGCATATGTCACTGTCCTTCCTTTCCTTCTTTCCTTTTTTCCTTCCTTTCTCCCTCCTCCTCCTCTTCTTTCTGTTTTTTCTTCTTAATATAGGTTCTGGGGATTGAGCTCATGCTCACATGCTTTCAAGGCAAGCATTTTACTGAATGAGTTATTCTCAGCCCTGAGCTCTTTTTAAACACACAATATACCATTGCACCCTTTCTCTTGCTCGGCATACTGAGTTTCTATGTTGCCTTCACTAACTGTGTTAGCTTTTTGTGACTGTGAAAAAAATTCCTGAGAAAATTATGTAAGGGAAGAAGGTTCCAACTCAGTTCGGGTCTATGATCACCTGACCCCAGTAGTTCTGGGCCTGTAAGTGGTAAGGCAGAACATTCTGGAAGAAGGGCATGTAGAGGGAAGCTGGAGTTAACGCTGCCGGGAAGCAGAGAGAAAAAGGATGCCTCTGGGGATGAGTTTTACACTTCAGAGTAATCTGTCGGTGGCTGATTTCCTCCAGGCTCTACTTCCATTCAACTACAATAGTCCATTCTACTACAAATTCATCAATGAATTCACCTATTGATAAAACTAGATACCTTATGATTCAATCACCTCTCTAAAGTCCATCTACTGGCAACCAAGCTCTTAACTCATGAGTGTTCAGGGACATTTTTAGGTTTAAACTAGAAAATTATGAACACACTTTAGGTATTTTAAGCTTTGAGAATAAAGTTTTTAAATATCTTCTGTGAAAAATATACATACACACACACACACACACACACACACACATATATATAATACAAATGTATGTGGTTTTGGAAGTTCTGCATACCCCTGAAGCCCACTCATAAATCTAGATAAGGAAGCCCTTACCCAACCTATATAATCAAACCTGAATTTCCTCTGACTTGCAAGATTCTTTGCCTGCCTAGCCAAGCTCCTCATTTACATTGTGCCTTTTCCCTCTCAACTTTTTCTCTCTTCCCCACCAGGCAGGTGATGGACCACTGAGCTACATCCCTAGACTGCCCAGTTCTTTCTTATACTTCCTTTGCCCCTTTAAACATAATAGTTGGAAAATTAATCGCCTATGTAATGCTTTTTCTTTTGTGGGTGATTGTAATTATGATGCCCACACTGACCTCCAACTCCTAGGCTCAAACTCCTGTCTCATCCTCCCAAGTAGCTGTGCCCCTGTGCACACAGGAATGCACTTTTTTAAAAAAGTATACAATGACTTTAACATATTCATTCAGCACCTACGTGGTGAGTATTCATTTCATAGAGAAGGCAGAGGGAGGCATTAAGGATCATAAGAATTCAAAGGGATTATTATGACAAATATAGGGACAAGACAGTAAACCATAGTAACAGAAACAATAAGCCATGGATGGCCCCTGATTGGCAAATATGTATCATAAACACTAAAGCCTGTGAGTTCAAGGGTGCTGTGCTCAAGGTGGAAAGGGTAGGTAAACTAGTTTTAGGAAGACTGTTAGAAAGTCATGTTACTAGATGTAGTCAGGAAATTCCACTCTGCGTCCAGTACACAGAGGACATTTAATTTCCTTACATAAGGAAGATATTTTAAGGGTAGCTTATCTATGTTCAGACTTACTTTATTTCCATTGCTTTTACAAAAATTGGTTGTCATGTGTAAACTTTTCTGTCTTGGGAGATAGTATACTTAGAAAGGAAGCAAGAATATCTTTACCTCCCAGGTATATAAAAAAAAAAGGCCATGTTTCAGTAGGTTAGAGTTTATCTTGTTATTTTTATATCATTTCATATTAACTAAGTTACTTCTTAATTGAATATCAGTTTGAATTAGCAGCCAAGGAAATTATTATCAACACGAGAAACACAGTTTTCATATTAAAGAGATTATTTTATTTCAGAGCCATTTTTAGTGACCATAGCCCGGTTGTGGTTATAGCCACAACATAGGTTACCCCAAATTCCATCCTTCCAGTGTGGAAGCAGATGTTTCATTCACTTGTTTTTTTTATAGAAAAAGTCATAAATCAAGGCAAGTTTAAAATAAATTGGGGGCACATTATAGAGATAGTTACAGCAATGTGGAGGAAGCTTTTGTTTTTCAGTTACAGTAACAGAAGGGGATTAAAAAGAATCAACCTAATGTCATCACGTTCTGAGTTCTTTTAGATGTTTTCATTGTTGATGTTTTCCACGTTTAGATTACAGGGACTTAAAACCAGTCTACATGTGGTGAATTGCAGGGAGGGTTCCCAATCTAGAGAACCCTTTTTAAATAAAAAAAAAACACCATGAGTGCTTATCATGCGTTCTTCCAAACTAAACAACAACGAAATGTAATATAGATTTACAAATCAAGAGAATCACGGATCAGGGAAACTCTAAGGCAGAGGAGCGTCTCCCTTTCTATTTCTTCTGAGGGAATATGTTCCTTCCTTAAACCCTCGACCTGCCAGAAACTCTCAGAGCTTCCTTCAGGCCAAGGGTCTGGTAGTCTTTTGCTAGCTGTTACTTGTTCAGGCTGCTATCTAATAGGTACTGATATCCTACTCCCCTCTGCATGAGACAAGAGGTTACTTCAGTTTACATCACCACAAACTGGACCTTAAGTCATGTAGCCTCTAGGAAAAGAGAAAAAGTTCTATCTGCAGAGGCTTCTCACTTTGATCTGTCCTATGAATTAAGTTAGGAGGGAGCTAATATACTCCCAATAATGATATCTGGGTATAAGTGAGCACTGGTGGGGGCCTGGTCTGTAGGTATTGGTTAGCATGAATTAGTCCTGCACTGGGAACTGGTCCAGTGGGGACACCTTTTCTGGATACTGGGCTGAAAAACTCGAGTGACCCTCCATCAGTCTCTCCTGATCTTTGTTTTTGCTTCACAGATGGGGAAAGACTCTTCCTTCAGGGTCACTGCTGGCTTGCCTCCTGGACAGATGGAGCAAGTTAAACTCCCAAATGCTTAGGAAGAAAACTTTAGGCTTTTTCTCAACTCATGAAGCTTTTCTGTAAATAAGACAGAAAGTCCTTATGTCTAATTTTTTTTTTCCTGCAAGATCATCCAGAACATGTTAAAAACTGCAGGATGTGTATATAGACTCTAACAAACCCTGATACTAAATTTAAAAACAAACAAACAAACAAACAAAACCCAAACCAAAAACAAACAAACCAACAAAAAACAATCATGTTCTTAAAAGGCTTTGGAACATATAAAATGAATCCCTGAGGACATACTCTAACCTCCGAGAATTTTAAAAGCCTTAGAGCCCTGAATTTCCTTGCCATCCTTGCTCAAAGGAAAGAAAAAATAAAGCATCCCCCCTTTTGTAGGGGGAAGGTACTTGTTATGGAGGACACCTGCCTCCATTTGCAAACACACACACTGATTGTGAGTATAGGTTTTCAAGTAGTTGGCCACCCCTGACTAGCCAGGAAGGGGATCCCTATGATCAACTTCTGAACTTACACTGGCCAGTGAAAAGTCTCCAGCTCTTAAGACAAACCAGCAGCCTCCTTCAGGGTGTGCGACTTGCAGGCAACAGTAGTGGAAAATAAACCGTCAGGCTTACTGACTCCCATGACAAAGCCTGCCAAGAGTTCTTTGGATGGCTTCCTTGCCTGCTCCTTTCCTCTAATAAAGGCAAAACTGTCACAACTATTTTCCAAACTCCACTCTCAGTAGGAATTACAGAAATACTAAGGGTCTCATTTTTTATGTGTTGCATATGCTCCCCCTTCACACACATACCTCAGTGACCCATGTTGTCATCGTGGGGCTGTCTTACAGTCTGGATCTTTGCCATCTGCTATGTTTTATCCTAGCTTCTCAGATCAACACTCTACTGAGGCACTCTGACTGCTGCCCCTTCTATAGTACCCTTTTTGCCAGCTAGAAGCAGTTAGAGCTCCTCCCAAACCCTCTCTGAGAGGGAAATATGAGTTAGATGGAGTCCCTTTTAGGCAGACAGATAGGGAGAGAGGTCATGACTAGGGAACAAAGATGGTGCACTTCCAAAGATGCCTGGCTTTTTCCTCACCCTCCTGACCTGAGATAAAAGCCAACAGCTTAAAACAAAGATCTTATAGGCTTTTTCTCCTGCCAGGAGGGCCTCTGCTGATGGGCTGGCTTAACAAGTTCAAGGTCATATGAGGATGTTTACACAACAGTTTTGGGCTAATCTTTCTTCAAACTGGCTAACCCTAAGTTAGGGGAAGAAAACCTTCCAAAGACTTAAAGAAAATAAAACAAAACAACAAACAAACAAATAGCCCTCAAGGAAGACTGGGCTTTGGACTCCTGAGTCCCACTCTGATTGGCAGAGGGTCTCTCTGTGTGTCTGCTGTATGTGTGTTTCTTCACCCCTAATGAAAGCCTTTTTGACCTCTAGTTTTTTTTTTTTAATGTTTAAATGATGCTGGGTTTGTGAGCTCAATTTCCACTTGACTAGGAAGTAGACTGCCCCATGCCAGCAACTAGACACCTCCAAGGCTGGAGGAGAGAGGGAAGAGAGGAGTAAGATGGTCTAGAAGAAGCATCTGAGTAGCTAGGGCTGAGGATGGAGCTCAGTAGAAGCTTGCTTGCCTAGCTTATGTGGGGACCCATGTTTTAACTTAAGGATCTGAAAATAAAAACAAAAATCAAACTTACCATGTGTATCAGTGTTCAAAATAACTTATGAGTGACGTTAAAAGGGAGGAGGGAGGAGGGGGCTGTCTTCTGTGAGATGAATACATACAGATTCCTGTTGCTAAGAAGCTGGGCCCGAGGATGTGGCTCTGTGGCCTAACAGGTGCCAGAAAGATCAACCCTGTTGATTTGATCCCAGGACCAGGGAAAGGAGGAAAGCAAAGGAGTCGAAGTGTTTTCTGTTGTTTGCTAAGGTTGTGATAGGTTCCTCAATCTTCCCCAACAGTTTGTACTGTTATCACAACCCATTTAGAAGTTGAATAAACAATTTCTTGTTCATTGAAAGTAAATTTAATGTGCATACTGTTGCATAGGCAGGAGTGGAAAGATTATATGGAACCTCAGATGCAAAGTTCACACAGAAATGAAATCTTGAAAACAGGAAATAAAAATGGGAACATTTCAGATCTTTGCAAACCAGACTGGATTTCATAATGTGTTTGAAAATTTACTTACATAATGAACTATAATTTCCCAACTGTATTTCTTAATACATTTCTTAATGTTGGATATCTAATTATTGTGTAAATTTAGAAGGGAGTTTTATAACTGACTGAAGTAGGAAGGAAACATCTGTTTATAATGTACAAAGAGGAAGAGATTTTCAGCCAAAGTTCTATTTATTTGGCCTTAAAAGCTTAAGATAAAAGAAACAATGGAGAACTGAGAAAACGTTCATGAGGAAACCAGAGGCCGACAGAACAAATCAGTTTATCAACAGCAGGAATACCTCTTCATAAAACTCTCCAGATTCTAAATAGCATTCCCTGACATTAGACAAACATCTTAGAAGAAAACACATCTTAGATTTTTCTTAAAAAACCTTTTTTATATTTATTTCTTTGATATTTTATGTGTGTGGGGGGTCTTTGCCTACACAAATGTCTGTGGACCTTGTGTGTGCCTGGTGCCCTTAGAGGTCAGAACACTGTGTCAGATTCCCTGGGTCTAGAGTTACAGACAGTTGTGAGCTAATGTGTGAGTGCTGGAATTGAAACCTGTTCCTAACTGTTCTTAGACACAGAACCAACTCTTTAGCCTGAAAACTCACATCTCAAATATATATATATATATATATATATATATATATATATATATATATATATATATATATGATGCAGAATGGTGTCAGGTACAGAAATCAGAAAAGGGATCGATAGACACCTTAAACTATGTAGGGTGAGAACCTGGATGGATACACAGACACCTTACAGTGTGTCAACATTAGTCCCGAAAGAACTTTAGTTAAAATTTAGTCCCAAAAGAACTTATACCCCTTTCAGTTCTTTTTACAAGGTAAGGTAGTATGTAAAAGGGAACTGAAATGACCTGAATCTAAACCAAGCCACTTACTATATTTCTTTGGGCAAGATACTTTTACCCTTAAAGTCTATAGATTATTTGTCTGTAAAATGGGATATTCATACATATTAATTTTGTTAGAATTTTAAAGTTTAAGTGATTGCCCCTTTGAACATTTGATAAAAATTGAATATTATTTCTTTTTCATTTATAATCATATGGTCTAGATAGTGAGCAACTCTTGATATGAACTCCTGGAAATACCTCCTGATGCCTCTCATTCCTACCTAAACCCAAAAGACTCTGGCTCCCAGTTACTTCAGGCATACAACAGCTCTCATACAGTCCAATCTAACATGGTTTTTAGGAAATATTTTGAGCCTGTTACTTTCCAGTTTAATATTCATAAATAGTTTGTGCTTATCTTTGGGGTTAAGCTGTAGATCCCATTGCTTTTGGGATTAAGCAGGTAGGTCTGGTCCTGGCCCTTCGATCTCATCTTCCTTGCAATCCTCAGTAGCTACTCCCTACTGCTTTCAATGCCTTCCACAGCCTTCTCTGGCCATGCTCTTCTTTTTCACTTTTAAGGTTTATTCATTTTTATTTTATATGCATAAATGTTTTGCCTGCATGTATGTGGGTGCAGTGTGTGCATATGTGTGTGCCTGGTGCACACAGAGACCAGAATTGGGTACTGATTCCCCTGGAATGGGAGTTACAAGTGTTTGTGAGTCAGCATGTGAGTGGTAGGAATCAAACCCAGGTACTCTGCAACCATGTTATAAACCTCTGATCTGTCTCTTCAGTCCTTCCTCTGGTCTTTTTAACATGCCCTTAAGTCCTACTATGCCTAAATTTCCACATCTCCCTCATTGGAATATGCATCATAGAGGTCTCAGATGGAAACTCCCCCACAGGATTATCACCTCCAGTCATTTCCAAGCAGACACATGCCTAAATTTTGTAAAATTCACACTTGAAAGCTGTTCTCAGTCACTGTGACATTCTTCTATAAACTCTGTGAAGGCAGGTACTTCATTTTTCCTGAGGAACAATGAGTAGCCCATTGGAGACACTAGTTGAATACCTTGGACACAACGCTGTCCACTGCGAGTGTGAGATTACAAACATGTAAAGTGACCCAATATAGAAAACTGTTAACAGATAGCTAAGAGCTTAAAATGAATGATGCTTTTCACAAAACTGTTCCTACACTTCAAACACATCGACAGAGGTGTCTCAGCATTTCACATCACTTGTACGGAAATGGTGAGACCCTCCCCCCAGATGTGTATGGCATCTCCCCCTGCCTTTTCCACACTGCTGCCTTTCACAATACTGACCACTCACCCATAGCTCTTTCAGTAGCTGATGTGACTTGTACTTACTTAAGACTAGTAAGAAAGAAAGTTGCAAGCAGGAAAATGCAATAGAAACATTCTCAAAATACTACTGAAGAAAATAGGAAAGAACATTGCTTTTCAATGGCAGGTAGGTGAACAAAGAGTATTACATGACTTCCACAAGGAGAGTAGGAGGGGCAGAGAGAGTGAATGTGCAGAACCAGCAGCAGCTGCAGTGATTCTTCTGAGGGTCGAGGGTCAATGCACCCCAGGTCCTTACTTGGCTACTGCTGTTCTTAGGCTAACTGATCAAGCAACATGTGTCCACACACCAACTTCTAAGCCTTGCTCAAAACTGTAGCGGAGTGTTAGTGCAGTATAACTAATTCCTCTTGCTTAGTCCTCTAGAATATGTTGAATAATATAATTTCTTCACACAATAAGCCTGACTCAAAAGGCAATAGAAACCAGATGACAGCAGGCATTAAACACCAAGGCTGTCCAGAGTTTGGATGCTCTGAGAAGTCCAAGGTGCCCAGTATCTTTGTCTAATTTTCAGTGAGAGCAGTTTCAATCGCAAATATAGACTACTAAAAAGCCAGAAAGTGAGAGTTAAACATTAAAATAAAAATACACCAGTCTGGATTCAGTGCACCTAAATTATGTGCCATTCCAAAACAACCCATGTGACTCTGATACCACGTGTGGGTTGGGGTCAAGTCCTGCTGCTGAGACAGGAAGCAAATCTGACCCAGAAAGAGTAGGGGAGTGGGTTCTGTGTCACAAAGCTAATGTCCAGCTAGAGGAGGGATCGTTCCACAGCAGAGAAAGGATGTTTTAGCATCTGGTTTTCACAGGTGAGCAGAAGGGGCTGTCCCATCTCCACCTCCTCTGGATCTTTTCCATAACACAGGTGGGAATAGGTCCCCTGTACCCCTGAGCCCAACCCCATGGGGGTCGTGACTCTCAGAGATGGATGAATGAAGTTCAGCTGCCCACCGTGGTCTCTTGAGGGCCTCAGCAGCTACAGCATGCAGCCCTGCAACACCATTTTCACTCGGACAAAATGCACGCCAAGGGCAGCATTAAGCATGACAGGTGATTCTGATTTACCACATCAAGGAGTTTCTAAGGCTGTTTTCATGCGGTGTTTTTACATCCTTATATAGTGAGTGATGCAAATAAATAATATTCACTACACGTAGAAAACAGGATTGTGGGAATGCCATCACAAGGAACTCACATGCCTACGATTGCCTGTATGATATTGGGAAATTTAGTCATGGACCCACAAGGTCATTGGCAGGAAAACAGTTTATTCACAGGATTCCCAGGCACTATCCCCCATCCAATTTCCAATCTGATTCTAAATGTGATCCCATTGGTAGCTGATATTTTGTTTTTGATAATTTCATTATTACAGCGTCTTGCCTTGTTCCATGTATGTGACATTTTCTCTGATCTCTGAAGCATTCATTTTAATTCCTATTTTATTTCATGTTGCTCAACTTCCTCATATTCCCTCTTTTCTGGTTTGTTTTTTGAGGCAATGGCTTCTGTCCAGTGTCTGGTGAGCTTTGGTTGACTGTAAAGCCTCTTAAACTCTGGGGAACCAAATGGAAATTCTGTGATCAGGGTGGGAACACAGCAGAGGGAAATGAGCAGAACTTGCCTTTTGTCCTGGGCCTGAATGTTAGCAATAGCAGGTCTATCGTCCTGCTTCAGAGAGTTACCCCAGAGAGGAATCCTGCTGGCTTCTGCCTGGGAGATGGTTATGTGAGACAGAAACCAAGGAGCCCAGAACTCAGAAAGGGCTGTTTCAAAGTGAGGGGCTTTGTGGCTCACTTCTGTAATCCCAGTCCCTGTGAGGCTGAGGCAGAGGCATTGCCGTGTGTTTGAAGTGAACATCGTAGTGGGTGCCAGGATAGCTCGGACTAGAGTGAGGACTTGTCTCAATCCCTCCAAGGAGGTGGGTGAGGGAATGGCTTGGGGCTTAAAATGTAGACTTTTATTTAATTTCTCTATTTTTCATCTGCCTTTTCTTGTGACTCACTCTGTCCCCTCTTTTTTTCTCCCTCTTCCCCTTTTCTTTCTAAGGGCTTGGGTTGAAAAAAATACCTCCAAAAGCCAGGCAGCATCGAACCACCAACCTTCATCCCAGACCCAGAGCTGTGCAATGAATGGTTACAAGTCCAGAGTCTATAGGTCTCCCATTTGAGTCTACAATCTGAAGAGTCAACAATTTCTTGTCCTGTCTGGGGGTTAACTGTTCCACACGGAGATTTCTAACCAGTCTTCCCATTCATAGACTGCCCTATAGTGTGCCTTCTAGTCACCTGTTATTTTCCAGGTTGTAGGTCAGAGGCCAGCTTGCTTCTCCCTGACTTCCTATTCCACTTACAGGTCAGCTCCCATATATTGTAAACTACCTCCTTTCTCTCTGGGTCACAGAGGGTTTTCTCTGTCTGTCTGTCTGTCTGTCTGTCTCTCTCTCTCTCTGTTTTCTCTTTCTTGTCTGTCCTCATACCTTCTGTGCTTCCATTTCCCTTGTTGGTTTACACACTTAAAATATTTATGTTTATGTGTACAGATGTATATCTGCACGTGTGTTGTGCACCACGGTGTACCTGAGATTGTGGAGGCCAGAAGGAAGTGTCAGGTTCCCTTGACTGGAGGTACAGATTGGTTGAGAGTCATCATGTGGGTGCTGGTAACCGAGCCTGGGTCTTCTGCAAGAGCAGAAGCTTCCAGAGTATGGAGTATGAAATATGGCTCCACCAGACATATGTGTTTAAAGAATCTTTAATTCGCATTTTAATGACATTTGCAAGGGAGCTGAATCAGAACTGTGTATCCTGTCCTTCCTGCTCAGGGTGTTATTTGGAAACATGATAAATGGTGACAAATCTCTGTCATTTAGTTGGTTTGCATTCTGGACATTAGTCAGAAGTTAGAGAGAACCTTCATGGATTCCCTCTGCTAGGCCTGAAGCCCCCACTACTTAGCACGAGGAATTATTTTACTCACTTTGGGCCACAAAGGAGCTGCATAGTTTGTCAATCAGGAATAGGCAACTGTGCTGGGTGTTTTGGAAATTCCAGCATTTAGAGACAGAGGCAGGAGGATGCCTATGAGTTTCAGTCAACTGGAACTACATAAAATGTCCTTTTCTAAAAACATTCGTGAATTAAATAGAAAATAAGTAGATAAATAGTTCATTGCAACATGACTAAAATTTGGGAAATATTACTCTCTTCCCTAAAATGGCAAAATTCATATAATTTACCATATAAAACATGTGGTATATAGAAAATTCCTCTTAGAACAATTTTCTGCCCCAAAATTAGGTCAATTTACTATTTTATTATTATCTTTTTGGCTGTGACTCTAGCCTTTGATGGCTGAGACACCTCTCTAGCCCTACTGTTTTATTTTTAAATTCCGAGCTCTGCCTGTCATCTCAAGGGTTACTGCGCATGTCTCCTGCCCCAGGACAAGTAGATTAGGATATCAGCACCACCTCTCTCCCCTTTCTAACAGACACACTAGATCAGTGCACTCAGTTTTCTCAGGGTGATAAACAAATGCTGAGGGACTCTCTGCATGTCCAGGACAGCAACCGCCATAGATGAAAATTAGGGTGACTACAAGAAATGACTTTTGTGTGGTTCAGAATCTTTTTCCTGCACAGATCCAAGTCCTGATGCTTTTGCTTTCTGAGTGTCATTTTTAAGGCTGCTCACAGAGCTCGAGAGATAGCTCAGGAGTTGAGAGAACTGGTTCTTACAGAGACCCAGCACCCCATAGCTGCTGACAAGTGAGTGGAACTCCATCTAGGGGATCTGACACCCTTTCCTCCCTCCATACGGACAAAGCACACATGAGGTACACAGACATGCACGCAGGCACAAATGCCTAAACATATAAAAATCATAATTAAAAATAAAAAAATCCATTTGTTATCTTCTCTGTATCCAGAAATGAAAACTTCATTTTAAACGTACCCACAGCCTCCTGAAATGATCACTTTTAAAGGTTGCAACATACTTAGATTTAAGTGTTTTGTTCCGTTTATTTTTGAATTCCTACTGCTTTCTGGTGACCCATTATGCTGTAGCATGGAGAGGAGAGGCAAAGCATGGTGTAAGGAACTGGGAAAGATGTCCACAGGAGCCTCCCCACAGCAGTGAGACGAAATGAACAACAGCAACGCAAACATTCTAGGGTAGAAACCGGCTATATGATGTGATGTCATGTGACACGCTCTTCCAGAGAATGGGCACATGTGGCAGGTCCAGTTTGGGGGAAACATACACACACAAAATAATCCAATAAAAACATCAGTGCAGAATGGCGATGCACACAGAATAATTTAACATGAAGGAATGTTTATGAAGTCGTTGCTGGTTTTACCTATCAATATTAGTTGTTTTTCTTTTAGTTGTTTAACTCAATAACAGAATGGAAGAAACAGAACTACCTCTCAATTCTTTTTTTGTTTTCTTTCTTTCTTTGTGTGTGTGTTTGTGTGTTTCAAGACAAGGTTTCTCTGTTGTAACTTTGGCTATCCTGGAACACTCTTAGACCAGGCTGGCCTGGAAATCATAGAGATCCACCTGCCTCTGCCTCCCAAGCGCTGGGCTTAAAGGGGTGCAACACCACTACCCAGCAGAATATCTCTAAATTCTTAGTGAGCCACATCTTTAAGCACTTTAAAATACATACTGTGCACTTACTCCTGGACCAACAGAACATCTCTCATCAAACTTATGGAAAAAGAAGGTCAAACACAGAGGTCAGTAGAACTGTAGGAACTTCCTGCTTTGCACAGCTCTAGGAAGTTGGAGTCTACAGCTGCAAGGGAAAAGAGGAACTTGGAGGATGCTTAAATAGCAGGCTTGCTTTCTCTAGTCAGTCTGCAGCTGTTCTAGCTTCCAGGCAACATGAAGGCTCTCCTCATTCTGGGGCTCCTCCTGCTTTCTGCCACTGTGCAGTCCAAGATCTATGAACGCTGTGAGTTCGCCAGAACTCTGAAAAGAAATGGAATGGATACATCCACAGGAATCTCACTGGCAAACTGTAAGTCTCCTCTTCATGATACTTCAAGATAAGCACTGCCTTCAGAACAGGTACAAGGAGGGAATAGTGATCAGAGAGGGGGTCAGAGTCAATAAACATTCATGTTTCTTGTGTGTGTGATTAATTTAATTAGAAATGTCAATTTTTGTCTTTGGATCAGAGGTACTGTGGTGAAGACATAGAGGGAAATTCTGTGCCATGCTAAGGCAATAGGACCAGAGATGCTCTTTGAGAGTCCCTAGGTTTTCATTTGCTTCAGGTTTTCCTTTCATTCAAAACAATGGAAGATGTGGATGAGGAAAAGTTCTCCAAGGCTCACTCCATCTACATCATTGTAACCAATGTGCTGTTCAGATTTGATTCAAGTGGTTACTTCTCAATAGTTAATTTTCCATTAATGAGTGAACAGAGAAATGTATGTGTGGATGGATGGATGGATGCATGGATGGGTTGATGGAAAATGCAGAATAGCCTTTCTTATTCTAGTGTTCTTGCTTTCAATATTCTCATTAGCCATTTCTGATGATGCACACTCCTGGAATCCAAGCAGTGGGTTGCTGAGGCAGGAGATTGCAAGTCTTGTGCCAAAATAGGATACTTAGTGACACAGAGAAGAAAAAAAGAATTCTAACTTAACATGCAACTCAACTTTGGCTACAAAAACATCTCTGAGAAAATCCTTATTATTCTAACAGTAACATCTTCTATCATTTGTATTTCATATTAATTTATAAAAGCCAACCAACAACTATTCATGTTTCTATTTTAGGCAGAGGCATCATGAATGATTTGACAGGGGAGGGAAAAAGCAATAAAAGAAATAGCTATTTTAATTTTGGAGGGAGGGTGCAGCATGGTTTCACTATATAGTACTGGTCAGTGTGGAACTTGCTATGTAGACCAGGCTGGCCACAAACTCACACAGACTCACCAGCATCTGCTTACCAACTGCTGGGGATAAAAGAGCACCACCATGACAGGTTCATCTATTTTAATATTTAATACAACCTTATCCTGTTTATTTTGTTACAAATTAACTTGTCCTCAAAGAGATTCTCTTTGGGGCACTTGAAAATTACTTGCTGACTGGGTAAAGCAGTACCACCTACTTGAAAGGCAGAGATAGGAGGCTCACTTGAGACCAGAGGCTACCCAGGGCAACACAGCAAAACCTAGGCTGAACTATTGGTAGTATACTTTACAATTTAAACATATAATTGTACTTATAAAGTAAAATACAGCCAGATCAAAGAGCCGATGTTGGTATCTAATATAAATAATTTGTTGTTGCTGCTTATTGATAAATATTCTTTTTCTTTTTAGGGGTGTGTTTGGCTCAGCATGAGAGTAATTTTAACACACGAGCCACAAACTACAATCCTGGAAGCAGAAGCACTGACTATGGGATATTTCAGATCAATAGTCGATACTGGTGTAATGATGGCAAAACCCCAGGAGCCGTGAATGCCTGTGGGATACCCTGCAGCGGTAAGACAAGGCAGGTCCGGAGTGGTAGCAACAACCCATCTGCTCTATGTCAAGAGCAGAGATGCTGTGCAGGACACGTAACACTGAAGGAAGCATCAGGGACCTGGGAGACTGTCTTCACTGTTAGAAAGTCAGCATTCAACACGTCAACATAAGCCAAGTAACAGATTAGGCTTAGGGTGTATCTTGGTGGTAGAATGCTCTGCCTGCCAATCAGTAGGTCCTTGGTTCCACTGCCAATATCAATGAATGAGTGAATAACATAACATAAATAAAGACTGGGAAGACAGCCCAGAGGTAAGAGTCATGTAGGCAGAAGGACCTGAGTCTGACCCTCAGCACTCACATGAAAGCTGAGTTTGGAAGTAGGCATTGAACTCAAGACTTATTACATTTTTAGTCAAGAACGAAATAGTGAACTATATTAAGTCCAACTCTGTTAAACTTAGTTGTTGAAATTTGCAAGAGAACAGAGATTGTGGAACATTCTTTGTAACCTATTCAGTCTGTCTTCAAAAACATTTTGTATGCTCATCTATAGACACTGAAAAGTATTAGAAAATTTGCTTTTAGTTTGAGTACTAAGAGATTTGACTTAGCTGGAAGCTTTTGGAAAACTACTCTCCTCGAATGTTAACCTATGCTGTGGGTACATGTTAAGTTATATTGTGCTCATAGGTACTCATGTAAAAACATGTAAAGATTTTACATTTCTTACACAAATTAAACTATGCTCACACTGCTTCATGGTATGGTTATCATGCAGAACTACATCCACACTAACAAATACTGACCTGAATTCTCATTTTAAGGAGTGAATAAAACTACAGTAGGAATATACTGAACTTTAAAAACACATCTCTTAAGTCGTAAAGCACCTGGATTGCTTTCATTTTACTGGTTATAAATTTCTAGGAACAGCTTTATTCATATAAGGCTCATACATTTTTTTTATTTTGTGTTTTAAAGTAATTATATTTATGTGTGTAAGTGTTTGCCTACACATAGGACTGTGCATCATGACTAACTGGCATCCATAAAGCGATAGAAAGCTTCATGTTTCCTAGAACTGGAGTTACAGACAGTGAGCTGCCTGTGGGTGCTGGGAATCAAACCTGGCTCCTCTGAAAAAGCATGCTCTTAGCCACTGAGATATCTCTTCAGCCCCTGTTTTTTCTGTAGGATAAATTTTTATGGTAGAGTCCCAGTGAAGCTCTTGGCTTGTTCTGTTTTCCAGTGTGAAGAGGAAGAGGGGCTTCCCTCATGTTAGCTGACAATCCCATGGCCTCCAATGACTCCTCATTGCTTTGCTGGGATATCTATCTATCTATCTATCTATCTATCTATCTATCTATCTATCTATCTATCTATCTATCTATTTATTTATTTATATCAGTGCGGGCTTCATAGGAACCTGAGCAGTTTCGCATTCTTAAAATCACTCTACCACCTAAGTACAAACCCACATGTCAAGAGACGCTGTCTCCACAGATACAAGAGCACTTGGAAATAATTTCTTGTCTTCACTGTTCAGTGTCACAGAAGAAAGCTGCCTGAATATGAACTGAAAATGGGTTCTAGGACTGTCCTTTTCATCCCTCTCCCCTGTCTTTCAGCTTTGCTGCAGGATGACATCACTCAAGCCATACAATGTGCAAAGAGGGTTGTAAGGGATCCGCAAGGCATCAGAGCATGGTATGTTGGAAATCTAGAAGGGGAAACTGCTGGTTCTGTGGATGTATGCAGTGTTTCTAAGGCCCAAGTGTCACTGGGAGAACTGCAAGTACATTTGGGGACTACTGCTAAACCACTGTTTTCAGGGAAGGTCTCCATATTGTGAGAGTTCCCACAAGACTTGCAGAGGCAGTTACCTGTACAGTGCACATGATGTAACATTGGTGCCCAGCAGCCTGTTCCCTGCTGAGGGTTTGGAGAGTCTCAAACTATCACATAGACATAGCTCCATCAGTCAGTAGTAGTTTCTGGTGCAGCTATAGCCTGTGCTTCACACTAGCTATTGGCCAAGGGCCCAATCACCTTTAATGTCACTGTTGCACTATTTTTCCACAAAGATTGAGTATGTGCGTGACAGAGGAGACAATTTTTAACCATTTCTCACTTTCCTCCGCAGGGTGGCATGGAGAAATTACTGTCAAAACCGAGATCTCACCCAGTATGTTCGGGGCTGTGGAGTCTAACTGCTGTGTGCTTCTCCTGCAGCTCATCTGTCTCTTTCTCACTCTATGCAAGTAGTTATGGGAAAGGTCAACTAGCTTGTTTCAACATGTAAGCTTCAAACATGTAAGAATTAAACAGAAACAGTTGGAAAATGGAGATGTTTCTAGGTGGCTTAATGTGTTCTTGAGAACTAATGTTTTCATTGTTCTATGCAAAGCCTCCATTTTTCAGTTAGCCAATGCAGTGGGAGCTGGTGGCAGTTTTCTGGCACTGTGATCATCACACACAGCCCTGAACATCAGTTCTCCACCGTGAAGTAATTCACACTCAGTTTCACCAGAATTAATTTATCTCCCTGTGTTGGATAACAATACAACAAATATTTGCAGGACACAAGTTGGTCTTAGGTAAAATGGCCACTGTGTGAGTTTGAAGGCTGTGTCTGTGGACTCAGCACCCAGACAGTTAGAACAGCCACTGTGTTGGGTAGGTCGAATTTTCACAGAACAGAATTCTGAGTGGATGAGAACAGAGACTGCCTCAACTCACAAATTCGCTTTCATGGAATGTGTGACCTTTCAAAAAGTTTTTTCTTAGAGCTGGCTCATTTCTACTGCGTTAAAAATAAATTCTCAACTCATGTGTCAGTGTGGTTTAAGCCTTGAGGGAATGTTCCCATGATTCTTGTTGATCATGAAGGTATTCGGGAGGCATTAGTGAGCTGTGCTTGTGCTTAACTTTGTTAAAGTAGCTTCATGCATATTAACCAACCCTGAAACAGATGAGCTTGTATCAGTAGATAACCATAGGAGCAAAACTAAGCACATTGTGAAACTACAGATAGCCATTAAACAATTATCAATGCACACCTTGTCTTTATTTATTCTCATATAGTGTTTTTGGGAGAAATTGTTTATATATTTGGAAAAATCAACTTGGCACTCTTAATAGTATCTTCGTCCTCACCTACACATAGCCAGAGCCTACATCTCACCTACACTGCCAGCACCTACATCATCACCTGGACATAGCCAGTGCCTACAACCTCATCTACACACAAGCAGTGCCTACATCCTCACCTAGACACAACCACTTGGCTATTGACTGGGAAAAAATTCAAAAGCAAGCTGACTAGTCTCCCTCTCTCCCCAATAGGCCCTGGAAAAATGAACCATTTCTTACAGAGACTATTCTAGTCCAGTCTCTTCTTCCACACACTGCTTTTCCTCAGGCCTTTGCTGGCTCTTAGTTTGTTATTTACCTTCTAAGGTAGAAATGCCCTCAGCTCAATCATTTATTTATGATGTCTTTATTCACTCCCCATTCTCTCTCCCTTGATCCACTTACGCACTATGAACCATGATCTGAAAATATCAAATGAAAAATGCCAGAAGCAAATACTTGTTGCAGTGAGAATTTCAGGTATTCCCCACATATGTGAAAACTCTCATTGCTCTCCACTGTTCTGCTCCCACATGAGTCATAATCTTCTCCAGTGTATCCAAACTGTGTGTGCTACACACTTCCTAGTCACTCGTGGCCAGGTCAGGCATTAATTTCACCTTGGAAGTGTCTGAGTGCTCATGTCATTACTTCTCATTTTTGTTTACTTAATTTAATAACAGTCTTGCCTTACTTCCAGTTGTAAATTTCATACTGTGCTGGATTCATGAATTAAATTTTCTCATGGAAATATAAGTAGAGAAAAGCATAATGTATGTGGGATTCGGTGTACTAGCCATGGTTTACATCTCCTCATCTAACCATCAAAGTAGAGCAAACAGTGCATTGGATGTGATTTGCTCACCGAGAACAGATTCAACAAAATCCACTTGGCTTTATTGCCCTAACTGAGAGCAGTTGTTGGTGAACTCTGCTTTCCTCTGAGCAGTGAGGAAATGACAGTGTTTTAAAATCTTTACCAGTAGCTCTCCCATCTAAGAGCTGCCAAGGATCGTAGGAAACTCCACAGCCAGAAAACAGGGAAGGAGCAAGATGGCTTAGAGGGAAAGATGGCTCTCTTCAAGCCTGGCCACCGGAGTTCAATACCCAGGATGTACAAGACAGAAGGAGAAAACAGACCCCTGCAAGTTGTCCTCTGACCTCCACATGAGCACTGTAGCACACAGGTCCATGTGCAGAAAAACACAACCACACAGGCACAAACAAATACATTTTTATGTTTATGCCTACATGTATGTCTGTGCATCATGTGCATGCTTCATGTCCGCAGAAGTCAGAAGAAGGTAATGTCCCCTAGGAGTAAAGTTTAGATCATTATGGGATGAATCTGAGTCCTCTGGGAGAGCAGTGAGTATTTATAACCACCAAGCCATCTCTCTACTTACTTACTTTCTTTCTTCCTTCCTTCCTTCCTTCCTTCCTTCCTTCCTTCCTTCTTTCTTTCTTTCTTTCTTTCTTTCTTTCTTTCTTTCTTTCTTTCTTTCTTTCTTTCTTTCTTTCTTTCTTTCTTTCTTTCTTTCTTTCCTTCTTTCTTTCTTTTAGAAAAAAATCCAGGAGAGACTTCAGACTAGCTTCACTCTTTCATGGTCATGTCTCAGATGTTTACATGGTGATTACTACCTGCAGGAGGTTACCATTCAAAGACAGGAGGCTTGTTCCTAAGCCTATCAACTGTCAATGGTATTCAATTCCTCTCAGCATCCTCTGCAGCTACCTGCTGTCCAGGAGAGGCCATTTGCCATTGTATGGACCCCAAATAGAAGAGGGATGCACAATTGATCCTTTAGTAATTGTGTTCTCATTTATAAACACTGTGGTGGTGTGAATGGGGTGTTCCCCATAAGTCTCTGGCATTTGAATACTTATTCCCCAGTTGGTGGCTGTTTGGGGAGGACTGGGCGGTGTGGCCTTGCTGTAAGGAAATAGGTCACTTGCTGTGGGCTTTGAGGTTTTAAAGGATGCATACCACTTCTCTGCTTCCTACTTGTGGGATGAGATTGGGGTCTCAGCTGCTGCTCCAGCTGCCTCCCACCAGAGGACTCTAACCCTCTGGAAAAAGTACACTGAATTTAAATCTTATTTTTATAAGTTCTCTTGGCCATGGCATATCACAGCAATACAAAAGTAACTAATGCAAAGGTGAAGGTTGCTTTTGTTCTCTGGTTGTTGTGAACTGTGGAAAGAATCACCCAGTCCCCACCCCACCCCACCACGTGCCCCTCCTTCAGTGAGTCAGCACGCCAACATCCTGCATCATATCTGATGGCCAAGGTGACACGTTCCTTCCTCATGCTTCTTATCCTACCACCCCTTAGAAAGGATGCCACCATGCCATCCTGGTGTTGTCTCCTCTTCCCCTTCCCTGAGCCAGCTGCTTCATGTCCTTTCTCTACATCCACCACCCAATAAAATGGAATTCTACTGAGTGGTGACTAAAACCCTGACATTGGTGCTGTGACTCGGATAGGCTTTTCTAGTATTGGTGCTCCCTTCTGGGGTCTGAGCCACCCGGGGATCCTAACCACCTGATCTACCCGCAACAGAATTCTACCTCCTGCCTTATGAAATGCTGGACTGTTCAATCTATCACTAGAAATGTGGTAAATTTCCCCTGGCCCTAGGTAACACCAGTCAAGTTCTTTACAATTACAAATGGTCCTTGTGCATTATTTTTGCCACCCTGCTCCTGGCCCTTGACCTTGGATGAGATCTTGTTTCTGGGTCTCTGTTTCCTGTCTTCTGGCTTCAGTTGAAAAGCCCTGGTACCAGGTACCAAGAGCCCTTGGGCTATTAACCTGGATCCCCGTGGAGTGCAGTGATGACCACACTCAAAGGTTTGTGTCATTCCATTGGCACTCCCTGGGCCCAAGGATGCCGTGGCTACAGGCCTGCAGTGCCTACAAGCTGTTCCCAGAAGTCCAAGTGACATGTAACCATCAGGAAGGTTGCACAAAACACAAAACTCCTTGGCAAAGTCCCGCTACAGTCTGTGTTTTGTGCTGCAATCAGAGATCATGTTGATGGCCACGATCTGTGCTACTAATGGAAACCAAGATGATGTCTGTGATCAATTCTGCCACTGGAAGCCATGTAAATGCACAGGATCTACGCTGCCTGCTGCCACCTGAAACCATAGTGATAATTTTGATGCCTGCCACACAAACTGGACTTGTTTGTTTGGTGTGTTGGATTGTGTTTGTATTTTTCCCCCTTTGGAGGGCTCAGGGGTGAGAGGGTGGCCCTAAGAGGAATAGAAAGTGGGTGTGATCTGGATACATTGTATGAAATTCTCAAGTAATTAATAAAAAAATATCATGTTAGAAAAGAAAACAGACCTCATTTGAAGGGACAATGTATTCCTACAGACATTTCCAAACAACATATGGATTGTGCATGAATTAAACATCATTAGTTATCACAGAAATGAAAACACAAATGCAAAGCATACCACATCAGTGCATACCTATTAAATGGAATGAAACTGGCTGCCCACAGTGTGTGATGTCAAGGATGCTGTAGAACAACTTTTACAGCTGATGGTGGGGAGGTAAAACAATAACACAAATTTTGAAAATAGTTAGCAGCTTCTGTAAAGAGTTAGCAATTATGATGTTAAAGAGAGGGTTCAGCAATTGAACAAATTTCCAGAAAATAGGCAGTGTGAATTTCATTTGCCAGGAATTTCTCATCGTAAATACGGAATTGCTCTTGTTGCTTTCTGAGGGTCCTTACTCAGCTTTGATTTCTATTCTCTAAAATTTAGTTGTTAGCAGTTATAGCAAAGGGAATAATGGGATTCTTTTGTAAATTTGAATTTAAAATTTAAATTGAATTCCTATTTACATATTGTAAATGCTACAAAAACTGAAATTACAAAATTAATGCTTACCTTTCTAAACTGTAGCTCCAGCCTCTGCCTGAAGGATCGCAGAATCTAGCTGCTTACCAACCACACCCACTTGTACTTCAAGTGTGTTGTATCAGAACTGAACTTGGGTCTCCTAATCATCCTGTTTTCCTTCAAGTTTAGCTGGTGGCTTCCTCCATTCTCCATTGTTGCCCCACCAAAACCTGAGACTTCAAGTTATATTTTCCTTCCACTTAATATCTTCCCACCTAAGCAATAAAATAAAATGTGTTGAGTCCGCACTGTTGATATCTAATATCGTTCCCTCCTCTCTATACCTCATTACTACAAAATCATATTATACTTAGTGGAGTTTATCTATTGTTTCTCCTTGATTGTAACAGTAATTTCTCATAGAATGATTTCCAGTCCATTGCCCCTCTAAGAGCCCATGAATCAATCAGAACATGAAGTTTGGGCTGGAGAGGTAGCTAAACAGTTAAGAGCACTTGGTGCTCTTGCAGAGGACCTGACTTTGATTCTAAGCACCCATGTCAGGCAGCTCACAACAGCCTGTAATTCTAGATCCAAGGGAAGGGCCAACATCCTCCTTTGACTTCCATGGGCACCAGCATTCACGTACACATATCCACACAGAGACACGCACATACACGTATCATGAAAAACTGAATTAATCTTTAAAAATGTTTTAAAAGTCATGGTTGTTCTGTTTTCATTTTAGTGATCTCTCAATGCAAAGTTATGTAAATTTTCATTTTTATCTACAACAAGAGATGGTTACTGTAGAGGGAAACATAATAGCTCAAACAGGTTCAATAAAGAATAGAGATAATTCTCTGAGATGCAACCTGGAATGGTCTAGGCAAAAGGTTCTACATCTGGTGGACTGATCTAAGCATGTGGCCTCCAGACAATTTGTTGAGGAAAGGTACTTCCCAGTGATACAAAGGTCTTGACTGCTTAGTGAACAGAAAGAACTTGCACAATACAACAATCCCCAACTTAGCAAGGTCATTGTATTACAAAGAAGTCAAGACCCTGGGGTGAAGTATTTCCTGTATAGTGCTTAGGCTGAGGGATGGGACCATAGAAGATTCCTCCATTAGCAATGATACAATCGAATGTATACAACACTAAGATCTCACAGGCAAGGTAGATTTGAACATGAATTTGTTCCATCCAAGGGTACTGAGTAGACAATTACCAGTGCTCCAAATTAGCATTATTTTTGCATTCAAGAAAACTGCAACCCAACTTGGGAGGCAGAGGCACGCTGATCTCTGAGTTCCAGGCCAGCCTGGCCTAGAGAGTGAGTTTGAGTCTAATCAGAGTTACAACAGAGAAATACTGCCTCGAAATGAAATGAAATGAAACGAAATGAAAATTAAAAAGTAAACCTGCAACCCATCCATATACAGAAAGCTGTTTCTAACAGCTAAGAAAGGTGACTTTATGGCAGTAGCTCTAGTTGCCAGATACAGTAGCTGTTTAATGTTCATATTACTGCTCAGAAGTATGGAGCTGTTAGCTGATGTGTGACTCACCAAAGAAGACACAGAGGCATTTTCATAGATAGAAACCCCACCACACCTCAGCAGAGGAACAACTACCATGTCAAGTGCCATCCTGGACAGTGGAAACCTGAGCGTCACATCTCAGGTATTCTATTGATAGCACATGCAGATCATGAGCAATTAAATATCTTTTACATAAAGCCAACACCTGCAGACAATAGAAACGCTAAGGCCTAGGCAGCCTTTTTCCCAACAGTGCACAAAACAATTATTTTAAACATAACAAAAAATAAACTTCTGCCACAGAAGTACATGTAGCTTTACAATATTTGAGAATAAGATTAAGTATTCAACTACAAATTACTGATAAGCCCCTAAGTGGTTTACGAAGGGTTGTTGAAATGTATTAATACACTAATGCTGTACATTAATAAGCATACTCAAGTTTCTTTAAACTAGTATCCTAGAAAAAAGGTTGATTGAATACAGTGTTATTGTATGACAATAGTAGGAATTACCATAACTTTCAGAAAGGATACCTTCAGGTTGTGTCACGGTCTTCAGTTCCTGGCTATTTTGTATGTGTGGTGCTGGGTAGCTAACCCAGGGCCTCACACATGCTGAACAAGCATTTACAAGTGAGCTTCAGTCTCAGCTCTGTTCCTATTTTTTAATAATAACTTCTCATAAATTCATATTTATATCACTGTACTTTATGTTCATAACCACACTTTGTAGGCATAGATGTATTTCTAATCTTGAAGATGGTAGCTTGAACCTAAAGGCTTCAGTCTCCATACAATCTAATCTTCAAACCTAAACCTAGAACATTTCAGCCTCAGAGGCTTGCAGCTGACTGACTCACTATGACTAGCTCCTTCTGAACTCAAAGCTGTATTGAACTTAACTGACTCTTTTTGTTGGCTGGTTCAACTCACTCCCTGTTCTTACTCAAACTCTTCTCCAAGGTGACTGGTTCAAACTGACCTTCTGAGCCAAATGGCGGTTTCTGACTGAACTCTTCTGACTACTGCTGACTCCTGCAACTTGTTTGACAGAATCGCTCTGCTTGGCTTCACACTGACTCTTGCTGTTAGCTGACTCTTTCTCCCAAACTCACCCTTCCTGTCTGATACTTACTCCTTTTGCTGAACTGCCTCTGTGTCTTATCTGACTGGTTCACTATCTGACTGCCTGACTCTCTGAACTGAGAGCCTGCTTTTATATCATGAGAGTTGGCATGTCCTCACTCTAACTCACTGTGCTAACTCTTCCTCATAGTCATCACTTTGCCTCCTTTTCACTCTGATTCATCTCAGATGTCACTCTGCCAAGTCTTCACTCTGATTCACTCTCAGGCTTGGGATTAAAGGTGTGTACTCACTCTGTTCTTCACTCTGCCTCTGACTTTCTGCTTCTCAGTTGACTAGCATGCTCTGACTCAAACTCTTTCAATTCTATCAGTCTCAACTGCTTCTCTCTTAACTCTGAACTGACTATGAACCAAACTCGATCAGCAGTGGAACCTGAGCATCTGACCTCAGGAATTTTAGTGATTCAGAACTCCTTAGGTGTTCTAATCATACCATGTGGAGATCACAAGTAATTAAACAACCCCCATGAAATCCACCACCTGCAGACAATACAAAATGCTAAGACCTAGAGATAGTCCCTCACCCAACAGTGCATAAAACAAATTCAAACATAACTAAAAACAAACTTCCACAACACTCTAATCTACCTCTTCAGTCCTTCCTCTGGTCTTTTTAACAGTCCTAATTTTCCACATCTCCCTCATTGGAATATCCATCATGGAGGTCTCGAATGGAAACTCCCCGACAGGATTATCACCTCTGTCCATTCCTAAACAGACGCTGTGACTACTTTTTGAACAATTCATACTTGAAAGCTGTTCTCAGTCACTGTGACATTCTTCTATAAATCTATGAAGGCAGGTACTTCATTTTTCCTGAGGAACAATGAGTAGCCCATTGGAGACACTAGTTGAATACCTTGGAAACAACGCTGACCACTGAGAGTGTGAGATTACAAACATGTAAAGTGACCCAATATAGAAAACTGTTAACAGATAGCTAAGAGCTTAAAATGAATGATGCTTTTCACAAAACTGTTCCTACACTTCAAACACATCGACAGAGGTGTCTCAGCATTTCACATCACTTGTACGGAAATGGTGAGACCCTCCCACCAGATGTGTATGGCATCTCTCCCTGCCTTTTCCACACTGCTGCCTTTCACAATACTGACTACTCACCCATAGCTCTTTCAGTAGCTGATGTGACTTGTACTTACTTAAGACTAGTAAGAAAGAAAGTTGCAAGCAGGAAAATGCAATAGAAACATTCTCAAAATACTACTGAAGAAAATAGGAAAGAACATTGCTTTTCAATGGCAGGTAGGTGAACAAAGAGTATTACATGACTTCCACAAGGAGAGTAGGAGGGGCAGAGAGAGTGAATGTGCAGAACCAGCAGCAGCTGCAGTGATTCTTCTGAGGGTCGAGGGTCAATGCACCCCAGGTCCTTACTTGGCTACTGCTGTTCTTAGGCTAACTGATCAAGCAACATGTGTCCACACACCAACTTCTAAGCCTTGCTCAAAACTGTAGCGGAGTGTTAGTGCAGTATAACTAATTCCTCTTGCTTAGTCCTCTAGAATATGTTGAATAATGTAATTTCTTCACACAATAAGCCTGACTCAAAAGGCAATAGAAACCAGATGACAGCAGGCATTAAACACCAAGGCTGTCCAGAGTTTGGATGCTCTGAGAAGTCCAAGGTGCCCAGTATCTTTGTCTAATTTTCAGTGAGAGCAGTTTCAATCGCAAATATAGACTACTAAAAAGCCAGAAAGTGAGAGTTAAACATTAAAATAAAAATACACCAGTCTGGATTCAGTGCACCTAAATTATGTGCCATTCCAAAACAACCCATGTGACTCTGATACCACGTGTGGGTTGGGGTCAAGTCCTGCTGCTGAGACAGGAAGCAAATCTGACCCAGAAAGAGTAGGGGAGTGGGTTCTGTGTCACAAAGCTAATGTTCAGCTAGAGGAGGGATCGTTCCACAGCAGAGAAAGGATGTTTTAGCATCTGGTTTTCACAGGTGAGCAGAAGGGGCTGTCCCATCTCCACCTCCTCTGGATCTTTTCCATAACACAGGTGGGAATAGGTCCCATGTACCCCTGAGCCCAACCCCATGGGGGTCGTGACTCTCAGAGATGGATGAATGAAGTTCAGCTGCCCACCGTGGTCTCTTGAGGGCCTCAGCAGCTACAGCATGCAGCCCTGCAACACCATTTTCACTCGGACAAAATGCACGCCAAGGACAGCATTAAGCATGACAGGTGATTCTGATTTACCACATCAAGGAGTTTCTAAGGCTGTTTTCATGCGGTGTTTTTACATCCTTATATAGTGAGTGATGCAAATAAATAATATTCACTACACGTAGAAAACAGGATTGTGGGAATGCCATCACAAGGAACTCACATGCCTACGATTGCCTGAAGAGGGAAATTTAGTCATGGACCCACAAGGTCATTGGCAGGAAAACAGTTTATTCACAGGATTCCCAGGCACTATCCCCCATCCAATTTCCAATCTGATTCTAAATGTGATCCCATTGGTAGCTGATATTTTGTTTTTGATAATTTCATTATTACAGCGTCTTGCCTTGTTCCATGTATGTGACATTTTCTCTGATCTCTGAAGCATTCATTTTAATTCCTATTTTATTTCATGTTGCTCAACTTCCTCATATTCCCTCTTTTCTGGTTTGTTTTTTGAGGCAATGGCTTCTGTCCAGTGTCTGGTGAGCTTTGGTTGACTGTAAAGCCTCTTAAACTCTGGGGAACCAAATGGAAATTCTGTGATCAGGGTGGGAACACAGCAGAGGGAAATGAGGAGAACTTGCCTTTTGTCCTGGGCCTGAATGTTAGCAATAGCAGGTCTATCGTCCTGCTTCAGAGAGTTACCCCAGAGAGGAATCCTGCTGGCTTCTGCCTGGGAGATGGTTATGTGAGACAGAAACCAAGGAGCCCAGAACTCAGAAAGGGCTGTTTCAAAGTGAGGGGCTTTGTGGCTCACTTCTGTAATCCCAGTCCCTGTGAGGCTGAGGCAGAGGCATTGCCGTGTGTTTGAAGTGAACATCGTAGTGGGTGCCAGGATAGCTCGGACTAGAGTGAGGACTTGTCTCAATCCCTCCAAGGAGGTGGGTGAGGGAATGGCTTGGGGCTTAAAATGTAGACTTTTATTTAATTTCTCTATTTTTCACCTGCCTTTTCTTGTGACTCACTCTGTCCCCTCTTTTTTCTCCCTCTTCCCCTTTTCTTTCTAAGGGCTTGGGTTGAAAAAAAATACATCCAAAAGCCAGGCAGCATCGAACCACCAACCTTCATCCCAGACCCAGAGCTGTGCAATGAATGGTTACAAGTCCAGAGTCTATAGGTCTCCCATTTGAGTCTACAATCTGAAGAGTCAATAATCTCTTGTCCTGTCTGGGGGTTAACTGCTCCACACGGAGACTTCTAACCAGTCTTCCCATTCATAGACTGCCCTACAATGTGCCTTCTAGTCACCTGTTATTTTCCAGGTTGTAGGTCAGAGGCCAGCTTGCTTCTCCCTGACTTCCTATTCCACTTACAGGTCAGCTCCCATATATTGTAAACTACCTCCTTTCTCTCTGGGTCACAGAGGGTTTGTTGTTGTTGTTTTTGTTGTTGCTGTGTTTTTTCTCTTTCATGTGTCTCCTCATACCTTCTGTGCTTCCATTTTCCTTGCTGGCTTACGTACTAAAAAATATTTTTTATGTATATGTGTATAGATGTGTATTTGTGTATGTGTCTATGCACCACAAGTGGTGTAGAGGACAGAAGGTCTCAGATCTCCTGGACTGGAATTACCGTGTGGATGCTGGTAACCGAACCTGGTCTTCTGCAAGAGCAGACAGTACTTTTAACTGCTGAGCCATCTTCCCTGATTCTCTGGTTTTGAGAACATGAATCACTATGGTTCTCAGGCTGCTCTCCAACTATTTGCTGAAATGATCTCCACCTCGGGATCCAGAGTATGAATACGGAGTATGGCTCCACCGGACATATGAGTTTAAAGAATCTTTAATCCGTATTTTAATGACATTTGCAAGGGAGCAGAATAAGAACTGTGTACCAAAGCCTCCACCATGGGGTGTTATTTGGAAACATGATAAATGGTGACAAATCTCTTTTAATTGGTTTGCATTCTGGATATTAGTCAGAAGTTCAGAGAGAGCCTTCATGGATCCCCTCTGCTAGGCCTGAAGCCCCCACTGCTCAGCATGAGGAATTATTTTACTCACTTTGGGCCACAAAGGAGCTGCATAGTTTGTCAATCAGGAATAGGCAACTGTGCTGGGTGTTTTGGAAATTCCAGCACTTAGAGACAGAGGCAGGAGGATGCCTATGAGCTTCAGTAAACCAGAACTATATAAAATGTCATTTTCTAAAAACATTAGTGAATTAAATAGAAAATAAGTAAATAAATAGTTCATTGCAACATGACTAAAATTTGGGAAATATCACTCTCTTCCCTAAAATGGCAAAATTCATATAATTTACCAGATAAAACATATGGTATATAGAAAATTCCTCTGAGAACAATTTTCTGCCCCCAAATTAGGTCAATTTACTATTTTATTATTATCTTTTTGGCTGTGACTCTAGTCTTTGGTGGCTGAGTCCAGCCCTACTGTTTTATTTTTAAATTCTGAGCTCTGCCTGTCATCTCAAGGGTTTCTGCGCATGTCTCCTGCCCCAGGACAAGTAGATTAGGATATCAGCACCACCTCTCTCCCCTTTCTGACAGACACACTAGATCAGTGCACTCAGTTTTCTCAGGGTGACAAACAAATACTGAGGGACTCTCTGCATGTCCAGGACAGCAACTGCCATAGATGAAAATTAGGGCGACTACAAGAAATGACTTTTGTGTGGTTCAGAATCTTTTCCCTGCATAGATCCAAGTCCTGCTGCCTGTGTCCTGTTAGCACTGGGGTAGCATGAAAACTGAAAAAATACAAATTCAGTGTTGGAGATATGAAACTGAAAATTGTCCTTCAAGATTTGTGAAGAACTGTGTTGAAATTTTTATGGGAATTGCATTTTATCTAGATTACTTTTGTAGGGTAGCCATTTTTACTATGTTACTACTCTTGACCCATGAGCATGGGAGATCTTTCCACCTTCTGATATCTTCTTCAATTTCTCTCTTTAAGACTTGAAGTTTTTACCATATACGGCTTTCACTTGCTTGGTTAGAGTTAACCCCATGATATTCTATATTATTTGAAACTATTGCAAAAAGTTTGTTTCCTTGATTTCTTTCTTAGTCCATTTGTCAATTGTATATAGGAGGGTTACTAATTTTTCTGATTTCATTTTGTATCCTTCTTCTTTGCTGAAATTATTTATCAGCTGTATGAGTTTCCTTGTGGAATTTTTAGGAACACCTTTGTATACTAGAATATCATCTGCAAATAAGGATATTTTAACTCTTTCTTTTCCAATTTGTATTTTTATATCCCTTTGATCTCCTGCAGTCTTCCTATTGCTCTAGCTAAAACTTCAAGTATTCTATTGAATAGATATGGAGAAAACTGGACAGCCTTATCTTGTTACTGATTTAAGTGTAATTGCTTTGAGTTTTTCTCCATTTAAGCTGACATTGACATTACAGAAAAACACTCCCTTTGTTAAGTTTAGTTAAGTATGTCCCTTGTATCCCTAATCTCTCCAGAACTTTTATCATGAAGAGCGCTGAATTTTTTCAAAAGCCTTTTCTCCATCCAATGAGATGATCATGTGTCTTTTTTTTCTTTCAGTTCATTTATATGATGAATTACATTTGTTGATTTACAAATATTGAACTATCCCTGCCTCTCTGGGATGAAGCCTACTTGGACATGGTGAATGATCTTTTCTTGATGTGTTTTTGGATTTGATTTGCAAGTATTTCGTTGAGTATTTTTGTATCTGTGTTCACAAAGGGAATTGGTCCGTAATTCTCTTTGGTTGTCATGTCATTATGTGGTTTGGGTATCAGGGTAGCTGTGGCCTCATAAGATGACTTTGGCAATGTCCCTTCTGTTTCTATTTTGTGGAACAAATTTGGGAATATTAGCATCATTTTTTCATTGAAATTCTGTTTGAAGTCTGTGCTAAAGTCATCTGGCCCTGAGGGTTTTGTTGTTGTTGTTGTTGTTGTGAGTCTTAATGACTGCTTGTATTTCACTATGGGCTCTGTTTAAATTGTTTATCTGATCTTGATTTAACTTAGTAAGTGGTGCGTATTGAGAAAATTATCAACTTCTTTTAGATTTTCTGATTTTGTGGAGTACAGGATTTTAAAGTATGTCTTTATCGTTCTCTGAATTTCCTTAGTGTGTACTGTAATGTTCCCCCTTTTGTTTCTGATTTTGTTAATTTCTATATTCTTTCCATCTTTTTGTTAATTTAGATAAGGGTTTGTTGGTCTGATTTTCTCAAAGAACCAACTCTTTGTTCTTTGACTCTTTGAATTGTTTGTTGTTGTTTCTATTTTATTGATTTCAGCCCTGATTTTTGATTATTTTTTTGCCCTCTACTTCCTTTGGGTGTGATTTCTTTTAGTTCTAGAGCTTTCAGGCATGCTATTAAGTTCTACTATGAGATCTCTTCGATTTTTTTTACGTAGGCTTTAGTGCCATGAATTTGCTCTTAGATCAGCCTTCATTGTGTCCCATAAGTTTGGGTATGTTGTGTATTCATTTTCACTTAATTCTAAAAAGTCTTTCTGAATTTCTGTCTTGACCCATTTTTCATTCAGTAAGGAGTTGATCAGTTTCCACAAGTTTGTAAGCTTTCTATTCCTTCTGTTGTTAGTGGCATCTAGCTATAATCAGTCATGGTCAGATAGGATGCAAGAGGTTATTTTGATTTTCTTGAATCTATTGCGACTTGCTTTGCAACAGAGTACAGAGACAAATTTGGGGAAAGTTCCACGAGGTGCCAAGAAGATATATTTTTTTGGTTTTGATTCTATAGATATCTGTTAGCTCCATTTGGTTTGTAACATCTGTTAGTTCCAGCATTTCTCTGTTTAGTTTTTGTATGGATTACCCAACTGTTGGAAGGAGTGGGGCATTGAAGTCTCCCACTATCCATGTGTGAGAGCCAATATGTGATTTAAGCTTGAGTTTTGTTGACTTTTTAGAAAAGTGGGCGCCCTTGTGTTTGGGATATAGATGTTAAGAATCACAATGTCCTCTTGGTGGATTTGTCTTTTGAGAAGTATTAACTGTCCTTCCCCATCTCTTCTGATTAATTTGAATTCTATTTTTTCAGATATTAGAATGTCCACACCAGCTTTGTTTTTGGTCCATTTGCTTGAAATATTTTTTTCCAACTCTTTACCTTGAGATAATGTCTATCTTTGATCTTGAGGTGTGTTTCTCATATGCAGTAGAAGGATGGATCTTGTTTTTGCATCCATTCTGTTAGTATGTGTCTTTTAATAATATTTATATTAATAATTTGAATTTCATGCAATGTATCTCAATAAAACCCTCTTCACATTCCTCCCTGTTCCCCCTCCCAGCCCTGTGCCCTCAAAAAAAATCAAAGAAAATTAAGTCCAACTAGTATGGCAGGAGCATGGATCACAGGCATCAACATGGACCCTGAAGGCAGGAGGCTGCTCTGACAATGGACATTCACCTGGCCCACACTAGTCACAGACCAAACAAAATGAAGTTCAATTCAAAGTTGGGTCTCACTGCCCAAGCCTGAATGCACCCAGACATCATCCACACACCCAGACAACCAGCAGGCACCTTGATATCCTGCAAGCACCAGGACATCCTGCAGGTCCTCAGACATTCTGAAGGGACCCAGACATCCTGCATGCATCAGGGCCTCCCACAGGCCTCTGATATCCCATAGACACCAGGACATTCCACAGGCATCAGGGCATCCACAGGCAACTGGATATCCCCCAGGCTCCAGGGAATCCTACAGACAACCAGGCATCACACAGGTACCAGATCAACCTGCAGACACCTAGATATCTCAGGCATCCAGACATCGCCCTGTGTATCCAGACACTAATATTCTGCAATTACCAGGGCATCCTGCAGGTCCTCAGATAGCCCACAAACACCCAGACATCCCACAGGCACCAGGGCCATCCCTGCAGGTGCCAGAACCTCTCGTGGGCACCAGGCATCCCACAGATTCCAGGACTCCTGAAGACCTCTGGACATCCCACAGGCACCAGGACATTGGGTCATCATGTAGACGCCAGTACTTCCCGCAGACACCAGGGAATCCTACGGGTACCTGGACATCCCACAGACACTAAAACTACCCCTAGGCTCCAAGGAATCCTGCAGATGCCTGGGTATCACACGGGCATTGGGTCAACCCGCAGACACCTGGACATCTCACAGGCACTCGGTCATCTGGCAGTCACCAGGGCCTCCCACAGGCACCTAAATATCCCATAGGCACCCAGACATCCTGTAGGCACCAGGATCTCCCATGGGCAGCAGTTTGTGGCCTCAGCCTTGTGGTCTCCCAAGCACCCTTCCCTCTCAAGGACACCTAGCTCCTGGGTCCTCCACCCTGTTAATGACTTTGTTTTCAGTTCAGTGTCCTCCACATAAGCCAAGCCTGTGGGCTCGCTCCACCATCATTCCTCTCCATTCACAGTCAGCTGGCCTTCCAGGTGTGCTATTGACCCTGCATCTTTCCAACCACTTTTAATTCACTAAGTTCCTCCCACCACGAATACATGAGGAGCCGGGTGCAACCTGAGTGGAGTCAATACACAGTGACCAAAGCCCTGTCCAATTTTGCTTACTGTCTACCATCTTGAGTTCCTTCTGTGGCTCTGATCCTCCATCCCAGACTCCCCTCACAGCCTGCCTCCTCCTTGTCTTGGGCAGCACCCATGGGCTGTGTGGGTGAGAAAGGATCCGGCCTGTCAGGTAGCTATGGTGCCCAGTAGGCCTGCTCCCATGTCTTTCTGTTGTGGTTTCTGCCTGCTTATCTCTCCCTGACTCTCCTCCTGACTCCATGCTGCAAGAGGCAGAATCTTCTTACCAAACCATGGTCTGAGTGAGAGCCCTCCCGCCTTGCAGGTGGGAGGCGGGAGGCACATATGGCACATGGGCCTGCCCTAAGGGGGTGCTGCTCCAACCAGACTCTGCTCCCATTTGCCTCTTCCATGCTGTGGCCAAAAATGCTGTCCCATTCCTCCATGCACATCTATCACCACCTCTGTGTCTTTTAGACCACTCTGGATTCTCACAGTTTTTACACTGGACCAGGCACCAATATAGCATCTCCTATTCCACAAACATGTGAAGAGCTGTGGACATCTTAAGTGGGAGTGTCAGGGTGGCTGCTGGAGCCCTGATGGACTCTGCTCACTGCCCCACCAGAATCTTGAATCTAATCCGTCTTTTAATTGGGAAGTTGAGACCTTTGGTATTGACAGATATCTATAACCAATATTGGTCATTTCTGTTATTGTTGTTGGTGGTGGTGGTGGCGGTGATATGTGTGTGTGAGTGTGTTTCCTTTCTTTTGTCTTAACTAGTCTAAAATTACTTATTCAATGTGTTTTCTTGAATGTGATTAACATGTTTAGCTTGGATTTTCCCTTTAAGTACCCCCTCTAGGGCTGGGTTTTTAGAAAGTTATTGCTTAAATATGCTTTCATCATGGAATGTCTTCTTTTCTCCATCTATGGTGATTGAAAGTTTTCTGAGTATAATAATCTGGGAAGACATCTGTGGTCCTTAGAGTCTGTACAGACCTTCTGGCTTTTTGGGTATCCATTGAGAACTCAGGTGTAATCATAGCAGGTCTGCCTTTATATGTTACTTGGTCTTTTTCCCTTGAAGCTTTTAATACTCATTCTTTTTTAGTATGTTCAGTGTTTTATTATGTGTTGATGGGAATTTCTTCTTCTGACCCAGTCTATTTGGTGTTCTGTGTGCTTCTTATACTTTGATGGGCACCTCCTTTCTTAAGTAAGGAAGAATTTCTTCTAGAAATTTGTTGAAAATATTTTCTGTGCCTTTGACCTATGTTTTTTTCTTCCTCTAGTCCTATTATTCTTAGCTTTGGTCTTTTCATAGTATCCCAGATTTCTTAGATGTTTTGTACCAGAAGTCTTTTAGATTTAACATTTTCTTTGATGTATCCACTTCTACTATTGTGTCACCAATACCTGAGATTCCCTCTTCCACCTCTCATATTCTGTTTGTGAGTATTGCCTCTGTAGTTCCTGTTTGAGGTCCTACTATCTATATTTCCAGGTTTCCCTCAGCTTGGGTTTTCTGTATTGATTCTATTTCCACTTTCAGGTTTTCAATTGTTTTATTCATTCCTTAAACTGTTTGTATTTTCATAGGTTTCTTTAAGGGATTTACTTGTTTCCTCTTTATGGACCCCTATTGTATTCATAAAGGGTATTTTAAGGTCTTTTACTTGTGCTTCAATTATGTTAGAATATTCAGGGTCTGCTGTGGTAGGGTTGCTGGGCTTTAGAGACATATTGTCCTGGCTGTTATTGATTATATTTCTATGCTGGCATTTAGGCATCTGGTTTTGGTTTTGTTGGATGTTTTGTTCCTTGGTTTATGCTTCATCTCTGGTTCTTAGGAGAGTGCGGTGGTTGTGTGCTGCCTGTAGGAAAATCTGGGGTTTCTCTAGGAGTGGGCACTGGGGATTCAGGTAAAATGTATTTCTGAATGTTTGGAACCTGAGTCTTAAGAATGGTGAGGGGCTGTAAGCAGGGAAGGAGCTTTACAAGAGGAAGGAAAGTAGGGTGTTCCACAAAGATCTGCTTAATTAGTAACCTGGGAGTGGAGGACAGAGAGTGTGGAGGCCAAAGCAGGACGTCTGCTAGAGTTCTGAGGTTGAGACTTGGGGATTGGACTTGGTGGAGTAGAGGGAGAGGTGAAGATCTGCAGTTAGCTGTTTCCCTGGTCAGAGTGGCCTAGGGGTTCCTGGGGTGTGCCTGTTGGAGTTGGGGGCTGGGTAGAGCAATAAGGTGGGGTTAAGAGCAGAAGACCAACTGGAGATGTTGGCAGGGACAGGCTTCAGCAAGTGTTCTGCTGCAGAGGTGGGATAAGACTAGAGGATTGTGTTTGGAGGGGAAGAAGGAGAGCTGAAGGTCTTCTGTTAGCCTAGCTGCCTCCCTGGCTGGAATGGACTGTGTGTTCTCGGGGAGTGCCTGCTGGAGTTGGGGGATAGGATAGAGCAATGAGCCTGGGATGGAAGTTTGGAGGGGAAGATCTGTATGATCCACTGGAGATGGGTGCCTGAGGGGAAGAGAGGCTGCCTTGGGAGTTCTAAACACATTTATAAACACTGTGGCAGTTTGGATGAGTTGTCTTCCATAAGTCTCTACCATTTGATACTTGCTCCCCAGTTGGTGGCTGTTTGAGAAGGATTGAGAGATGTGGCCTTGCTGAAGGAGCTGACCATTCTACTGTGAGCCCAAACGTTAGCATTTCTGCACATTTTCTCTTGCTTTAGTTTATCCCAAGGAGGAATCCTACTGAGTCCTGCCTGGGAGAAAATTATGTCAAACAGAAAGAAGGGGTTGTTGGAAAGTGAGAGCCTTGTTGGCTGACACCTGTAATCCTAGTATATGTGACAATGAGACAAGAAGATTATCATTCATTCAAGAATGACTAATGAGAAACAAAATGAGCTCCAGGATATCCTGTGCTACAGAGTAAATCCCAGCCTCAAGAACACCACAGAGAGGTTGGAGAGATGGCTTAGTAGTTCAGAGCACTGGCTGCTCTTCCAGAGGACCCAGGTTCCCAACATCCACATGGTGGCCCACAGCTCTACTCCAGGGACACCCTCCTCTAGCCTCTGCAGGTACCAGACACACAAGTAGCACACAGATATACAAGCAGTGAAAATACTCATATTAATAATATAGAAAGAAAAATGAAAATAATAAACACTCAAATAAAGGAGGGAAGGAAGGAGCGGGGGGAGGAAGAGGGAGGGAGAGGGAGAGAGGGACCTGACTTAGGACTGGCTCAGAATATATATTTTTACTTCATTTCTCTATTATACATCCACCTTTACCTGTGGTTCTCTTCCCTCCCTCTTCCCCTAAACTTCCCTTCCTCTACTTACTCTTTCCCTCCCACCTGCCATTCTTCCTTTCTCAGGTTTGAAAATTATCAGATGGTTCCCCTGCTAACAAGGGAGCTGTTTTCCAGACAACAAGCTTGCACTGTTCTGAGTCTCCAGCTGTCTTCTCCACTGGTTGATCCACCCATTCTTCTCCTGTGGGGTCTGAAGAGTCAGCAACTCTTTCTCCTCATGTGGGAGTTTAATTTTCACACAGAAACTTCCAGATGGACTCCCTATTTTCAGACTACCATGCTAGTTTGCCTCAGACTACCATGCTAGTTTGCTGTAGACATACCTAGTCTCTTGTAGGTTATAGAGCAAGAGCCAGCTTGCTCTTCTCCTTTCCGTGAGTACTTAGTGCACTCCCCTGTATTCCAAGTTCTCATTTTTCCTCTCTGGATTCCAAAATTTTATGGCTGTTTCTTGTCTATCCTCATGTCTTCTGTTTTCTCTGTTGCACTTTCTGGCTCACTCTTATTTTTCTTTTATTAGAGCATGTCACACTATGGTGCTCAATCTGCTTTCTCAATCATGGGCTCAAGTAACTCCCAACAGAGCATCCCCAAAATTTGGAATCATAGCAATGTGGAAGGAGGCCTGAGTTGGTCTGTGTGTTTTCAGATTCTTTCATTGATCTTTTCATGGTTTGGGGCAAGGAGAAGTGCCAGGGGCCAGCCACAGCCAGGGTTCAGCAACTCCAGAGGGATGAGTGGATGAGGCAATGTAATTAATTATTATGAGACAATGTAATTAATCACACCTCTTATTGATGGAACCAGACTTTTCTCTTTATTCAGTGTTTTTATAGATGGCACCAGACTTTTTTCTTTATTTAGGTTTTCCTTCTATCCTCTCCCTCCCTCTCTCTCTCCTCTCTCTCTCTCTCTCTCTCTCTCTCTCTCTCTCTCTCTCTCTCTCTCCCTCTCTCTCTCTCTCCCTCTAATTCAAGATTTCCCTCTCTATACAATCTATTCAATGTTTTTATAGATCACACCAGACTTTTCTCTTTATTTAGGCTTTCCCTTCTCTCCTTTCTCTCTTTCTAATTCAAGCTTTCCCCCCTCTATACAATCTATTGTCTCTATATTGTTTTCTCTATAGACAATTTTTATTTCTCATTTAAACATATTCTCTACTGTATTTTTTCTATAAGATCACACACATACATATACCACTTGTGGGAAAAGGCACACTTCAACAACCTTATTCTTTTCATTTCCTGTAAAAACAAACTCAGTCACACATTCATTCATCTTGTGGATAAAGCAAAGATTAAACACACACACACACACACACACACAAACACACCTCACACACACCTACATCATGTAAGTTTTAACACACTTACACCTTACTGATACACCTTGCAAGCTTCTTACTACCTTGTGGATGAAATCTTGTGGATGATGCCTGTGGATTCAACAAAGTTTCAACATACATACATCTTATATATCATTTGAATAAAACCCTTAAACAGGTTACCATGAAAACATCCACACATAACAAAACATCTCTTGTAGGTTCTGTTCCTATAGTTACATTGTACAACAAAGTAATGAATTTTCTACTACAGATCAACAGAGTTTATGGAAACCAAGTATTTTTTCTTAGCCAATTTCCTTGTTAGGCTGCAGTTTATGGTAACCAAGTAACAATCAATCATTCTATTATTTTTCTATTAGAGTTAATCAAAGGCTCACAAATAAGAGCATCTTTACTTTTTCTTCATCATATAGAGAAAATCTATCTGCTCTACTGTTTTTATGTTTTCAAGGTGCTCACCGAATTCCATACTTATAAAACAAGGAAAATCAAATTTGATAAGTTTAAACTCAACAGTGAGCACTGAAACTCATTTGTTGTCTATTAATCATAGACCTGTCCCTCATAGGTAAAATTTGTAGGTCCTAGTAACTGCATTTTGTTTTTGCTTTCTGAACCTAGCAAGTCCTCAGCTACCAAGAATATGTTTTCCATTTCCTAGGTAATTTGCTCCATAGCAGCTGACAAAACACACTGATAGCCTTTTTTAACTATACATGTTTCATAGTTTTTCTTTCTGGAGCTTTAGTTGAACCATCAGTTTAACTGAGTGGCATTGTCTTTTTAGGAAATCACAACTGTTGTTATGAAATGTAGCGAGGGACTGAAGACTCCACAGAATTTTTGCACCACCAGAGAGATAAAAGTTACTATGACCGCAATCAGCATGTCAGAGTCCAACAGCAGCAGAAGGGGCTATTCAGGAGACATTCTCCAGAGGCAAATGGTGGGCTGTATGCCTCAAGCCCCAACACTGGCTGTAATTTCTCCAACATGGCTCCTGACAGAGAAGAAAAAGAATTATGGGTCGATCTCACCACTTTTAACAGAAATTTTACAGCATATTTAAAAATTTTATTTGTTTTTAGAAAGTTTCATGCACATATACATTGTATTTCAATAATATCCAACTCACATTAGCTCTGTCCAACTTCGCTAGGAATCCCCCAACTCTAATTAATAACCTTCTGGATCCAATTAGTGATGAGAACACATAGATGGAGCTCATCTGCTAATGCCTGTGGTACATCCTGAAACAGTAAGACAAGGCAGTTTTGCAGTGATGACCTGGATCCAAACCAGTATACGTAGAATGGTTTCATGCATGTGACATAACACAAAAGGTCATACCAGGAACCTTTGAAATCTCCATATTTACTTCTAGAAAGTATTTTTTTTCTGCCTCAAAATAACTAAGTAAGAAATTAGCTCTAGAATATAGTTCTGTGATAGAATTACTGCTTAGCATCTGAAAGGTCAGAGGTTCTATCCACAGCACCAGATTTAAAAAATAGTAACAATAAGGGACTGATACCATAAAACATCAGTATCTTAGAGATTCTAGAATAGTTTATTTTATTGCAATTGGGATAGAGGTCATTAGTATTATATTCTGACAAAGAAACTGGCTGCATCCTGACCATGTCCAGAAAACTTCAGTGAGGCAAAATTCAAAACTAGTGGATTGGACCTGAGAGATGGCTCAGCAGTTAAGAGCACAAGCTGCTGTTTCAGAGGACACAGGCTCAATTCCCAGCACACATGATGGCTCATAGCTATCTGTAACTCAAGCTCCAAGGGATCTAACACCCTCTTCTGACCTCTGAGGGGTATGGTGCACATATCTACATGCAGGAAAAACATTCATATACATAAAATAAAACAATCTAAACAATATATAAATAAATTTTTTTTAAAGTAATGGGCAAACTTATTTAACAGAGGAAATCTCAAGACACAATAGCATTCAGGATAAATGGTGGTCCCTGCTTTTATCCAGATCCACAGTGTGAGAGAGTAAAAAGCAGAACAAAATAATATGAAAAAAATATGTGCTATTTGTCAGGGAAAGAAAGAAGTTCAAAGTTGCACACAAGGCTGGGGCTGAAGAAACAGCTGCAGTTGCTAAAGAGATTATAACCCTTCCAGAGAAACCTCCAGTGCTCACTGGAACAATATGAAGGGTACCCAGCAGGATGAGGGTGGGGTACACCTGGTGAGAGAGCTGGGAAGGAAAATGCTGCTGGAGGGTTTCCTGCTTAAAGACAACTGGCCAGTAAAATGCTTCCCAGGGCATGCAAAAGAAGGCCAGTGCAACTGTGCTCTAAGAAGCCAGCCTCCATCCCCAGCTGGTAGCAGGACTTAGAAGAGCTGTTGTCCATGTTTTGCTGGTTTTGTAAGCATGAAAGATGGAAGACTGGGGGGGGTGGTGGTGGGTAGGGATATAGATCTCGCACCGTGATTCCAGAGAGATGCTAAGGCCAGGCAATTGTAGGGTCAGAATTCCTGTAAGGAGTCCCTGAGAGGCCACAGTGTGAAGTCTACATTTTGGTAGCAGCTCAAAAGATGTTGAATGCCAGAGCTATGGGATGGCCACTTTAGAAGATGCAGGCATAGTGTGGGACTGGCCCAAGAGAGAGGCTGCTTATGCTCTGAGTAGCAGAGCAGGAGGGTGGAGCTGTCCAAGGTCTTTAAGGTGACTGTAGCTCGGATGCCCTACACTGTTGGGCCTTCAGAGAGCTGCAGGATTTGCTGTGTGCATTGCTGGTTTTAAGTCTCGCTTAGGTCTGATACTTCCTGGCTGTTTCCCTATCCAACCCTTTTAGAAAGGGAATATCAGCAACAGGGATATGGCTTAGCTGGCAATGTGCTTGACACTTGCATCCTCTGGAACTGATACAAAGCCAAGCACAGTGCTGAGCATCTTCAATCCAACTCCTTGAAAGCCTGGGGGTTAGGGAGCAGGACCAGCTAGCCTGGTCAACATGTCAGTGAACAACATAGCCAACCTGTCTCCAGCAAAGCAGAAGACAAGGACCAGTAGCTGGTGTTGACCTCTGACCTCCACATGCACATCGCAGCACTCTCACACCTGCACCCCATTCACTCACATACACATGCAATGGTGTATGCATACACATCACACACACACACAAAGAAAGGGAATATTCCATTGGTGCCATTGTATTTGGCAACACATAAAGTGTGTATATATCAATTAGTTTAACTGAGGTTACTTTTGGGAGCCTGAATTAAAGGTAATTTATAGGATCATAGATAAATACCTGTAGCTATACCAGTGAGAAAAATGTCTTTTTCCCCTAATATCTATTAACTCTCAGATCATCAAGGAGGGGTGAGGTCTTGTGGTGGCTACTCTTGGTTGTCAACTTGACTACATCTAGAATTAACTAAAGCCCAAGCAGCTGGGTACACCAGTGAGGGATTTTTCTTAATTAAATCATTTGAAGTGTGGAAACTCACCTTTAACCCAGATCTTCTGAGGTAGAAGGCCACACCTTCTGGCAGCAACCTATACAAAGGACATGGAAGATGCTTATGTTATTTGCCTGCTTACCCTCACTCTCACTGGAAATCTGTTCCTCCACTGGCATTAGAGCCTATTTCTTCATAATTCCAACGTGAACTAAAGGGCCAGTTGAGACATCCAGCTTCGTGGACTGAACAACTACTGGTTTCTTGTACTTTCCATTGGTAGATGCCCATTGTTAGACTAGCTGAATCACAGTCTGTAAGCTTCTCTCAATAGATGATAGATAGATAGATAGATAGATAGACAGACAGGTAGATATAGACAGACAGACATAGATTCATTCTATCAGTTCTATTCCTCTAACACAGGCTTCTGAGCCCTTCTCCTGTAATTTGATTTTGATGTTATGGGGGTTCAGAGGAGACTGAACCTATACTTTTAAATACTGTTGAAACTGTTAATGACCATGAGGACTTCTGGAGTTGAACTCAGTTCATTTTACATTATCAGAAAGCCATCAGCCTATAGGAACACGGATGGAGGGTTATGGCTTTAAAGTGATGTTTGAATGCCAAGTTGTTGATGAGGTATGGAGTTGTGGGGGATAATTCAGATTCCCAACGCAACAGGACCTAGAATCACACAGGAGACAAACCCCTTGTTTATCTATAATGGAGTTTAGAGATTCAGTTAATTCAGTGTGGGAGGCCCCACCCTAACTGTAGCAAGCATTGTTCCATGAATTGAGCTGGTAGATTGAAGGACTGAATAAAACAGAAAGAAAATGGAGTGGCAATCATCATTCATCTCTGTATCCTAACTACAGGTGAGAATGGGACCAGCTGCCTCAGGCCCCTGCTGCCAGCACTTCCCCGCCATGATGGACTGTACCCTCAAACTGGGAGTCAAAAATGAATCCTTTTCTTTAAATTGTTTTTGTATTTTCTGCAGGAATAAGAACCCCCACAGTATGAAGTCTTCTAGTCATAGAAATGAAGACATTTCTGCAGCAACAGCTAGATCACTGTGCGCTGTACTAGCATTTTTGCCATTTTTCTCTTTGTCTCTCTCACACTCTCTGTATCTATACAGGTTTTGGGGGGAATTTTAAAGCGCATTAGAAAAACATCATATTTTATTTTTAAATTCTTTATTTTCAACTCCAAAACTACAGTTCTTTCACTCCCCTCCCTCCTCCCCCTCCCTTCCTTCCCTTCCTTCCTTTCCTTTCCTTCCTTCCTTCCTTCCTTCCTTCCTTCCTTCCCTCCCTTTCGTCCCTCCCTCCTTCCCTCCTTTCCCTCCTTCCCTCCTTCCCTCCTTTTCCATTTTGTTTTTTTGTGTATGGGTTTTTTCCTCCATAGATGTGTATAACACATGCATCAATGCCCTAAAATGCCAGAAGAGGGCACCAGATCCCCTGGGACTCGAGTTACAGATAGGTATGAGCTGTGATGTGTTCTGAATGGAACCTGATTCCTCTGGCAGGAGCAGACAGTGCTATTGACCGTGGAGTCATTTCTCTAGCCACCACAACTAGAGTTCCTAAATACTCATTATTGCAGCTAAAAAGTTAACTGAGAGATTTATTTATTTTAGGAGGAGGAAACTCATTTTTTTAACAATATCAGAAAAAATTTTTTCACAAAATACATTACATTTCCCAGCATGGGATTATTAAAGCCTGAACTCATATTACAATTCCAAATAATGTGAACATAAAAGTGAATACCACCAAACACTTTACATTGCTCTTCTTTGCTCTCAGTGCTCTGAATTGCACCCAGGACCTTATTCTGTATGCTATCCAAGCTTTCTACCACTAGCCTATGCTAATTCCCACAATTGTCCAATTTTTAATTGTTAAAGTGTCAAGAAATAAAATGATTTTGAAATATGCTTTTAATAGTTACTGTACTTTGAAAAATATTTTCTATGTTTTGTGTCAAAATTTGGAATTGGAAAATATAGACAAAATTAAATAGCATTCATAATCTTAGTGGGTAGATATTCATAACCATTGGCAAGTTTTAGCAAACATTCTTCCAGATAGGATATAAATCACTTTTACAAAAATTAAATGTTAAATCATCCTGCTCTATATTATGCTTCATATCACACAAATTTATTTCCATATCAACCAAAATAAATTTATATAATTATCTGAAAAATGTAAACAAAATTCAGATATTCTATGATTTACTGGCCATCTGTTACTCTAAAGCACTTAGAATGGTTTCAGTTTTACCATTTGAAAGTCATCAAGAACAGTTTTACTCAGACACATTTGGGCTACATTTTTTTTTTTTTTTACTTCCTCAGGAAAAATTTTCAATGCGAGAATTGCTGAGTAAAAATTATCAGCCATGTGCATACAGCATTGAGTGCAAAAAGAGGATTCCACCATATTAAGTAATAATATCCAGAGATTCCAACTACTTTAGTAAATGAGAAAAAAAGTGCTTTCGGGGCTGGGAGAGAAGACTCAGCAGTTGAGAGCACTTGCTGTTCTTCCAGAGGACCTGGGTTTGATTCTCAACAACTCGAAGCTGCCTGTGACTCCAGCTCCGGGGCAATCCAAAACGCTGCCATCAGTGGGCACCAGCATTCATGCGTGCGCACACATGCACAGACACATGGCTCAAATAAAGTCATAAAAAATGTTTATAAAGAGTGACTTTGTATCGTGTCAAATGGGATAGGATGAGTGGAAGTTTTCTATCAACAATCACAAATACATGCATTCTTGGGAAATACTTTCTTAGCATTTCCTTGCTCTAACAGAAGAAAGCTGGCTAAATGTGAACACGATGCAAATTCTACCCCAGTCCTTTTTGTTCCTCACTCCTGTCTTTCAACTTCACTGCAAATAGCACCACTCCAGCCAGAGCCTGTGCAGAGTGTTGTGAGGGGTCCACAGACATTAAGTTTTAAGAAGGAAAGCTCATTACCCTGTTGTAGATATGTGCATTATAGCCCCTCCATCCTTGAACAAACTATTTATGGCAGCTGGCTGAGTCTTACTCTTTTACCTTATCCTTTAAGGTATCCAAGGCATTTAATATCCATTAAATTATTAGCAATATCTAGGTCTAATTCCAAACCATGTTGTATTGCAGGTGAAACATTTTGTTTCCCCAAAGCATCTGAAGTGTATGTATTATAAAGAGGATACGAAGGGATTACTATGAAATTATATCTTATGGAAACAACATGGCTGTTGCACTCATAAATTCTCAGCAGCTGTGGCTTCCCTCCACAAGACTGGGCTCATTAGTATTCTATTATGGATAAGCGGGACGGGTGCATGAGGCTCCACCCCTCCCAGAGGAGCTATCAGCAGTTAATGGTTGCTAGGGGAAAGAGGGTTTATGTTCCTCAGACGGTGTAGCCACTGGAAATTACCTTTGCTCAAGTAAGTTAACACCCACCCAAGTTAATGCAAATAACCCTAACTTATGCAGTGGACATACATGCACAAGTCACATAAGAGAGAAGAAGGCTCATTGGGAAGGAGTTCAGAGGGAAGAGGAAGAGGAAGAGGACAAGACAAGATATTGGGGAGGCATGTGAACAGAGTACATTGTACGTATGCATAAAAACCATGAAAGAATAAGTAAATTTTAAAGAAAAACATATGGCCTCCATATTAACATTGAAAGAAAAGAAGCAACTCTACACAAAGTTTCCTCCCTGAGTCATCCAAATTATTTGCCTCCTTGGGCTGCTTCTATTTTCTTTCTGTCTTGAAGAGCTTTGGCTCCTGTTAAAGGTGGTGTCTCCATAGGTACTCACACTTGCAGCTCCCTCATTGCTCCAAAGCTAAGCTGTTTCTCCTCCTTGCTTCATCACACTCCAACATGGTACCCATTGCCCCAGGAATCTATCATCCTAAAATCAAGACAGCCCTCCATCAAGTTTCATCTTCTGTCCTCATTATCACAGGATTTTAGCAGGAAAGGCCTGTATCCAATCATCTGGCCTATCCTCAACTCCCATTCTCTTTGTCTTTCTAATATGACTTCTGTGCTCACTCAGCTGAAAACTCCTTGCCCGGACATTTCTCATGAGCCTTGATTCTAATCCAGTCAGCATGGCTGCTCTTTTTTCCTAATGTCTGAGCAGTACTGTACAAAGTGATACACTTCATACTTCTAGGAACTCTTCTCTGTTGGGTTCTGCACATCCTATGTCCCACCGAAATTGGATTATTACTCACTGCAAATTGGCAAAGTGAGCCATCCATTCTTCTAGAGATGTTTCTAGCCTGGCTTCTCTGACTGACATCTTCATTCAAAGACTACTCCTTCTTATTCCTTCTTTCTCCCTCTTTGATTGGAATTTCATATATCAATGTTGAGCATGCCTTAATATCAATCCAGTATCATTTCATATTTACTTAGGATCTATTTATTTATTTCTGATTGTCCTATTTGTTGTTAGACTTATCCATGGTTTTAATCTGAACATATTAACCGAAAAAACTCAAGAAATAAACAATTCCTAAAGTTTGAATTCCATGCCATAGTAAGCATGTGATAAAGTTTCCCACTGTCCTGTTGTATTCTAGCCAGTACCCAGCACATAAGTCATCCCTTTGTCCAGTGTATACAGTACCCATTTCACTAGTCACTTAGAGCCAAGTCAGGGTTGGTTATACTCTAGTAATAACTGAGTACTCATGTTCCATTGGTTCTCATGTGACTTAGTACAATTGTTCTGTTTTATTACTAGTTATTGTTAATCTCTTTCTGAAAGTGGCAAAGCACTATGACCAAAAGCAACCAGAGAAGAAAAGGGTTTATTAGCTTTCATGACCTGATCACAGTCCATTGCTAATGGAAATCAAGACAGGATCTCAAGTACTGAAAGTGCAGACAAAATCTGAAACAGAAGCTATTAGGGAGTGCTGGTTACTGACTTGCTCCCCATGGCTTGTTCAGATTGCTTTCTTATACACTTCAGGATTACCTGCCCAGGATTGTCACCATGTCCAAGAGGGCTGGACTGCTCACATCAATCATCAATCAAGAAAATTACCCACAGGCTTACCCACAGGCCAATCTGTTGGAGGCATTTTCTCAATTGAATTTCCCTCTTCTCAGATGACTCTTTTTTTTTTCAAGTTGACCAAAAAAAAAGCAAACAAAAAAACCTAATAAATACACTGACATTCTTTGATACGTTAATTTAATATTTCTCAGAAAAAATATGGGGATAAATATAATATGTGTAGGATTCTGTAGGTTATTTGCTGACTAATACAATAACTGGAGTTCATGGAATGTGCCTTCATAAATAGAGGAATACTGAGTTTATCTCCTTTCACGAAATACAAATTTCTAAAGGCTGGGAGTTTTTTTCTACATTTTAAGAATATTAAAATGAGTTAGGGTTGTAGCTCAGTGATAGAAGGCTTGCCTAAGCATGCACCCAAATTCCAGATATCCAGTTCAATGTAAGTGGTTTTTAAAAGGATTTTGATCCTGATGATTTCTGGAGGAAGGAGAGTTTGTTTCTCTTTAGGGTGTCTGCCCTGGTAAGGTGACCACACTCTAGTGGATGGCCCCACACCTATGAGTACAGGGGCAGCACAAACTGGACTCAGTCAGGAGGTGGTGGGGAAGTTATGGGGTGGATCTAAGAGGAGTTATAAGAATAAGAGACAAACATGATCAAAATAAATTGTATTAATATGTAAAATTCTGTAAGAATAAAAACTGCCTGGGTGCTGGAGGATGCTCTGGAGCCTGGAGGGATGATCTGGTACCCACAAGAGGTCCAATGCCTGTGGGAAGTCTGGGCACCTGTGGGATGCCCTGGTATCTTCAGGAGGCCTTGGTGCCTATGGGAAGCCTGGTGCCTGTGGAATGTCTGGGTACCTGAGGGATGTCTGGATACACGTGTGCAGTGACCAAATGCTTATGTGATGTCCTGGTGCCTACATAATGCCTGGGTGTCTGTGGGGTGCCCTGGAGTTG
>JAMJFZ010001496.1:0-7500 GCA_026225945.1 Cricetomys ansorgei
GCTCAAACTCATCTCCAAACTGCTTGTTCAAACTGACCTTTCTGAGTTGGCTATTTTCTGACTGAACACTATTGACTCTGGCTAACTCACTGCAACCTCTCCGACTGAACTGCTGCCTGAATTCCAAGTCAAAGATTGTCAGCCTTTGTTCTGTGAGATGATGAAGTCATCAATGAGACTATGTTCTTTCAGAATCAACTTTGTGGAAACAGTTTGTATAGTACAAGCTAGAAGTTTATAGACTGTCTCAAGGGATTTTTGGTTCTGTATGGTCAAGGTATTTATACGGCTAATTGCTATCCAGGGTCAGAGAGGAAGTGGTTTCCCCAAGTATATCTTATTTTAACATTAAATGGCTTCTACTCTTAGTGCTAGTTGAAACTTATATTTTCTTGTTTGAAAAGTTATTAATATTCCTGTCCTACCTCCTATTTTATTATTTTTCTATTTACTTTTGAGAGAGTGTTTCATTATGTATCTCAGGTTCCCTGGACTCATAAAGTCTTCTCGCCTCAGCCTCCAAAGGAATTTAAAGCCTGTGAGGTTGGAATTAGACGTGTGATTACCACAACTGACTGCTTCTTAATCCTTTTCTTAAAAAATTATTTTTTTTAAATTAGCAAAGTCGCGGTTTCATTATTCAGATAGGCATACATTAAATTCTGTAACACAATTCTGTAAACTTGAGCTGGGTATGTTGGCAAACTCTTGTGATCCCAGCTCTGGGAAGCAGAGAAAAGAGAATAAGGAATGCAGCAGCCTTAGTTAGAAAAGCAAGGTTGAAACAGATCCGCTTACATGAGAGATGTGTCAGTCAGAGCTGGAGAGATGGTTAAGAGTACTTGTTGCCTTGGCCTCTGGTACAGTTTTCCAGTTATTCCTGCTGCAGTAGGCATGCGGCATAGAAGCTATGTAAATCAGTTCTGGGCCTGCTCCAATGATTATCGATGCTGAATTTAAAATTTCATATAATATTGACATGTCATGAAATACTCCTCTTTTGATACCTTTTTAAAAATTTCTGACAAGTGTAGAAACTATTTTGGGGTCTTGGGATATACAAAAATAGATGGGCTGGATTGGGGCTGTGTTTTGTACTATGAGAAATCTGCTAGAATTCACCATTTCTCTTATGGGAAACTTATGGAATAAAGTACTGGGACAAATTTTTAATAGACTGAATAAATAAGTTATACTATATAAAAAAAGAATAATTTCTGCACAATCATTAGAACTGCTGTTTAGAACCTAGAAACCACATATCAACCTATAGGTCCCAGGCATGCCTGTAACCTTCTGAGGGGTACAGAGGCAGAAGTATCCTTGCAGCTTTCTTGCTTGTATCCTAGCTGAGAAAATGTGTTCCCCAGGTTCAGGATGAGACCATGCCTCAAAGGCTCAAGCAGAGAGTGATAGAGGAAGACTCTGGGCCCACACACATACAGAGATGTGCACACTAGTGTGCATAGACACTGACACATAGATACATACAAACAAAGAGAAATAAGTCTTTAAAAACAAATTGCAATAACAAAGAACTTAGTTGTCTATGTTCTGTTTCAAACACATGCCATTATCAAAAACAGAATGTGTTGTATAGAATTTGGCTCTCTTGGTGAGCTGAATTAGAGTAAAGCTATGCATAATTCTAGGCACCAATGGCCAGAAAGCTTCCATAACTGTCATCTTTACTTCCTTAATTGCCAATTCTGGAAGAAGACTCAAGTATATCCTGGAAACCTGAAAGTATAAAAATGCTAAAAATTGATTAAATTGCCTGGAAATGATAGATCTTAAAGAAATCGAACTTTATTACTTTGAAGATTTTCCATATGGACTTGCACATTCAAAATACAGATTTAATAACTCTGCTATGTTCACAGAAGCATCCATTTTAGCAGGCTTCACCTGGTTCTATATCAACTTTCTAATATTTCCATTTTTAATAGCACCATTCCTCTTAAAAACTTTGACTGTGTATATAGGAGTTTTTTTAAAATGAGGTCATCATGAGGCATTAAACTTTAATAACTGGATATACTGACTTGAGAACAAATACCTCAAATTGCCTTTGTTAATCATGATCATATTTTTAATGAGAACTTAACACCAGTACCTCCCACTTTATTAAATCATCCAACACAAGTAAAGACAGTAAGATGAAATAAATGATAAAAAGGATATTTTAGAAACTCAGAAGTGTTATATAAATGCTAGAGTTTAAATATTGATGACTCAGAAAAAAACTCAGTATGTGTTTTATTTAAATGGTCCCCTGTAGATTGAAGCTTCACCTATGAGTGTCTCATGTCCATGCAGCTTCTATTTAGCTATCTCAGAGTATAGAAATACCACAACCCAGAGACAGGACAGGGATGGGGATATTTTTCTCTATATTTGTCTTTGCTTGTTGATTTTATTTTCCTCAAATAATTTATTTTAAGTCTGTCACATTGTCTCAGTAGGTAAAAGTGCCCCCTGTACAACTCTGCTGACCTGAGCACTCATAGTGGAAAGAGAGAACCTACTCCCAAGGTTGTGTTCTGACCTGCACACGTGAATGTGGCATATGCATGCTACCCACACCCTCTGTGCATACAGTAATAATAATAATAATAATAATAATAATAATAATAATAATAATAAATGAATTATTTGTTGTCATTGTGACTTATTAATAAAGGGATAGAATGATTAAATGGTATGGCCAGTTGATTTTTTGTCCATTGCAGGATACCATGTCTTGTTCCTTCTTTTTGTTAAATTAATTCTTCTATCACCATGCTACATTCTAATTTAACTAATCCTCTGGGAAACAAACAATTTGTGAAAAATCAAAATCACAGCAACCTCAATAATGGATTAATAGTGACAACATTCAGGAAACCTAAAGTCAGTTATTAGACTCAAAGTGGCAAAGCTTGCCTCCTGCGATGAGCAGTAAAGGAAACAAAAACAAGAAAATATCTCCAAAGAGGTAGTAAAGGTACTTTTATGGACAAAGACACTCAGGAAGGTAGAAGGACATAATGAAGAATGTCATTCTTCATTGATTGACCACTGGCTTCCCAAACTTACTGTGCATTAGAACTTCTGCAAATATTTTGAAAATACTGATACTGGGCTTCCATGCTAAGACCACTGTCTGAGCAACTGTACCTGCAATGGAGGATTTCTCAAGAGAAGAAGTAATTGTATTTTCCTAAAAGTGTTGAGAGTTTCTTTTTTGATTCATCTGGTCACTGTCTGGAAGAACACTAATTAAGAGCCTACCCAGGGTGGGTTGTAAAACAAACAAACAAACAGGTGGAGATGTGGACCAATGTGCCAGAGATTATCAAAGAAGAAAGGAGCTGGATTGGACAGGATGAGATGAAGTCTTGCCATTGGATGCCACCAAGTGCTATCAGTTGACTTGTCAGGTAGCTATAAAGCTACAATGGTCTTTTGACATCATGCCAAATGGAGGCCAAGAGGACCATGCTTGATAGCTTTGTGTTAACCAACCACTGGACATCTACAGTTTCAAGGTTTGTTTTCCATCTTTGGAGGAAAGCCTGGAAGAGAGCTGACAGCCGAGGGCTGTCTACCAGCAATAGTCTCAAATAATAGAAAAGTATATTGCTTTTCAGTTCTCCAAAAGATTCTGAGAGTCACTACATAATGAATGCTTATTAGTTGGTTTTAATCTTAGTAATTTAGCCATTTGATCATGAAGAACAGTAACACAAACTTAAATCATTAATAAGAATTTCTCCTTTAGAAAGGAAGTGTTTCTTTCAAGCTCCTTGGGAGTAAGACATTGCAGAAAGAGATGGCATCATAGGGCAATATTTGAGATGTTGAGAAAGAGAGTGAGAGCCAGTCAGTGGTGGCAAATGGCTTTAATTCCAGCACTCTGGAAACAGAAACAGGCTAATTTCTGTGAGTTAGAGGCCAGCCAGGTCTACAGAGTGAGTTCCAGGACATCCAGAGTTATAATAGAGAAGCCCTGTCCGGAAAAAAAAAAAAAGAAGAAGAAGAAGAAAAAGGAAGAGAAGAAAGAAAGAAAAAAGAGAGTGAGGTGTACAAGAGAAAAGATACACATTTAAATAGCTTAGGAAAAATGTCACACTGTGGGGCTTGGAGCATTCAACTCTAACTTTCTTGTAGTGCTGCAATAAGCCACTTATCCATCAGAAAGACAACATGGAGGAGTCTGGGGATGGAGCAGATTTTCTTTTCCGTTTTTGTCATTCCATGTGTTGTTGGAGCTTTGTAGAATTTAGGTTTGAAATCATTGTAAACATCATGGTGAGGGTTGCAGGGACAGAGGAGTAAGACATTTCTGAAGAATATCAACAAGGTGTTCACAGTGGCAGTTATTGTTATGAGTCTCAGCGCTAACAGCAGTAAACTCATCTATGAAGGGACTGTGAGCTTGCTCTACTGGCTATAAGAAAGCTAACAGGGAAATTCGGCTCTCAAATACAGAAACATTAGCATGTAAAGAAGTCTAAGAGATAAAAGAGGTGACAGAAACAAGATTTGAGAAGGAAAATTCATCTGATTCATGTAAAATGCACATCTCTGTGTGTAAAGAAGACAAAATATTTATTGATGTCTTCAAAATTAAATGCAAGCTTCAGCTCACCATTTACAGCCTCTGATCTCCTCACTGTTTGGATATTCATAAATCTTCCTGGAGAAAATAAAAATAATTTCTTCATTTATATGAAGTAATGATCTCAAGTTCAATTCATGTCAAGAAACTTAAAATTTGTTCCTGACTCTTTAGTTCCCTTCCAATTCTACCACAGCACTGTGAACCTAATGGTCATGGCAATAAGCAGAGAATCCTGAGAGCAAGTTAGTTAGAAAGGTTTAGTATATACATTATCATCATGTTAATGGAGGTATAGATCAGTGATGATTAAGATATTTAGAAGATATATTTAAAATAACAGCCACGTCCATGTCTGGAATCTTGGCATTTGTGAGGCTGAGGCAAGAGGACCACAAGTTTGAAGCCAGCTTGGATTTAACAGAGAGACCCAATTAATGAGGGGCGAGGGCAGATAAATCAGCTGAATGTTATAATAGTGACAATGAATTTTTATTTTGTACATATTACTTTTAGAATGTCAATGATTGTAACTGATGAAGGAAAGACCAGTCAACTCTGGGCAGCACTGTCCCCAGGTAGGTGACCCTGGAATGTATAAAAGGATACATTAGCATGAGCCTGATTGCAAGATAGTAAGCAGGTTTTCCTGTGGTTCCTGCCTCCCCATTTCTCGCCTTGAATTCTTACCTTGCCTTTTGAATGAGAAATGTCCCTATGGGCTCACATATTTGAGTATATGGTCCCCAGTTGGTAGCTCTGCTGGGAAGATTGTGGAATCTCTCAGATGTGTAGCCTTGCTGGAGGAAGTACGTCACTGGGGGGTGGACTCTGAAAGCTAAATAGCCTCGCCCCACATTTAGTCCATCCCCTCTACTTCTTTATACAGTTGAGATGTGATCTCTCAGCTTCCTGCTCCTGCTGCCATACCTGCCACTTGCTGCCATGATTCTCCATGATTAAGGACTCTTTTTTTGGAACCAAAAACCAAAATAAACTCGATTTTGGTCATGGTATTTCATCACAGCAATCGTAACTAATACATCTTTCCTCAACTTGGAGTGTAAAATAAACACTCTCCTCCCGCAAATTGGTCTTGGTCAGAATGTTTTATCACAAAACAAAAGGAAACTAAAACAGCTGAATAAGAAATGCATTGTTCTGTTTATTCAAAGGTGATTATAGTTAGCCAGAGTGAGTATAGTATACTGGAAAGCAAAGCATTTTGGAGCCAGGAGCCCTTTGTTCATCTCCGGGTAATGCTGGTTGGTAATGAAGTGACCACATATGAGCAATGAAACTGTCTGTATTTGCTCTCATCTTTACCATGGCCTGGTAAAGTGCCTGCTGCATGACTAGCTTAAAAGTATTGTAAGATATTTTTAAAAGCATGAGAAATATCTTTGTAAAATATAAACTGTGTGAAAATTACATGTAAACATTAATTTTGATTTTCTAACCTTTGCTGGTGATTATCAGAGCAGTTGTTCATTATGTACAACTGACAAAGCAAATTTATAACTTCAATTTAGTTTTTCGTAATAAAAAAAAAACCTAAAAGTATAAAATTGAAAACATCTAGGTGGCTCTGGATAGTTAGTTATCTGTTGGTATGGTTATAGTACTATAGTTACTATTGGTATGGTTATAGTACTATAGAATAAGAGTTATACACATAATTTCAGTTCAGGTTTTAGTGAGTCTTCTTAAAAGGCTTTTGATTGTTAGTATTTTAAATGTGAATTGTGAAAAAAAAAAACTTTTACTCCTTAAGATACAACTTTTGTGAATAAAAGAAATGCTTTTCATTTTTTATGTTAGCCTGGAAAGACAGGTAGTCATTGACAATAGACTCTGATTGAACCCTTTTCTATGCCAAGTACCTTGCCAACCTTGACGTCATGATGATAAATAAGATTTGTGGTCTGTCTTTAAGGACTTTCTGGCCCAGTATGGAGATAAGTCGTCACATGACCAGCTACTACATGAAGTGGTAAGTGCCCTGACATAAATGGGCCCAGTTCCAGTGACACTTTAACAACAAGAATATGTGATTCTTTTGATCTCTGTGCTTTTCATAACAATACTTCATATGATTATATGAATCTTAAAGAGTACATTCTCCCAATTTATGGGACAGTAAAGGGCTGTTCTAAGATTGAAAACAAACAAACAAACAAAAAGCGAAAAAACCAAGATGTGATTTCCAAGCACACTTTATTTAAGATTTACTTTTACTATTCTTAATTATGTACATATGTGTATGTATATGTGTGGTTATGTGCAGTTTCTTAGGGTATTGAAATATTCCATTCTACAGAGAAGCTCCTTAATCAGGAAGGTAAACAATTCAAATTAGCTTCAGGAAATCCCTGAAACTGACTAGATTCTCTAGCCCCCTTTTGTCCCCAACGTAAACTAGCCAAGATGTAGAGGAGCCCAGATGCAAGAAAAACCCTGAGACCAGACCAGCTGCCTGAAAGAAGCAGAAACCAGGCAAGCTGCCTGGAAGAGGTTTAGACCAGAGTCCCTTGAAAGGGACACTCTCCAATCTGTTGAGCTGCCTATAGGCCATGCAGTATGCTGCAGGTTTCCAGCTTTTGTGAACTCTCATCCATGCTGGTGTGTGGTTTGGTGATGCAGCTAGCTGTCTCCGAGCCATTTCTGTCCCTGTAAGTAATTATACTCACATATATCACTGTAAATAACTCCAATAAAACTCATTTGATCACCAATGTGAACTTTGGTGGTATCCATACTTTGGTCTTTGTCACTTCCTTATCTGGAATGAGTATATGTGTATATGTGTGTGTTATGTCCCCCCAAGAAAATTTTTGTCACACAACAATGTTTAGTCTCTTCCTGCTAAGAGAGAAAGAGAAAGAAAGGGAGAAGAA
>JAMJFZ010001496.1:10000-65561 GCA_026225945.1 Cricetomys ansorgei
GAGATACAGAAGAGAAGCCCTGTCATGAAAAACAAATGAATAGACAAAGCTTAAAATTCTGGCATTTCATTTTCTCCCCAGACACCTGGGCTACACGTAGCATCCTCATGAACTTTCCTTCATCAGTGTCATGATCTCAGCAACACATCTGTGGTCCCTGCCTTTTGACCTAATGAGCAGGAGCCACACTACATCAGAGAAAAGTCCAAAGGACTGCAATTTATACTCTAGAATTGTAATGATATATGAATCTAGGTACTTATATTTTTAGTAATCTTATAGTATAGTATTCTTTATTTCTAAAGCATTAATAGAAGCAAATGTATTGAGAGTTTTGTTGCCAGATATAATTTCAAGTGGGCAAAACTTGCTGGTGTCTCTATAGTAAAAAGAATGGTTCCACCAGCCTCCTTACAAACCAGAGCCCGTTCCTATTTCCCCTAGATGTTTTTAATGATTCTTGATTAGTCACTGACAAATACTCACAATAGGTTCTTGGCACAGATCAACCTTGTCCATTTTCCACTTGTCTATCTCTTTGCAAGTTGAGGCTTCATGTGAGTAATTTGAGAGTTAAATGAAGTCGTCTGTGATCCTTCAGGATTCCATTTCACCATGTACATAATTTTACATGGTAGCTCTCTTGCCAAGTATGTGGAAGGCCTCAGTTCCCATGTTTTTCACTGGGGCGACTCACATTATACATTTTATATCAAGAGCAGCTATGTTATGTGCTCAGATTTAGTCCTCATGCAGACAGAGAAGGAGCTAATCTTAGTTTGTCATTGAATACCAGTTATTGCAGAAACAGAACTTATAACTATTAAACAGCCATGTATGGGTTGAACACAGAGAAATCCTAGGGAACCAGCTCATTAATAAACCCAGAGACACAGAGACAAGAGCGAATAGTAGGATAGTAGGAGCAAGCAGCCCAGAGCTGCTTCCTCCAAATTCTGTAGTGCCAAATCTATTGCTGCACATGATCAAAAGGCACCCCAGGACATGTGCACTAAATCACATAAAATAATTCAAGTAAAATTTAATTTTACTTAAGACCAAGGCAGTCTTAAGAACTAGAATTGAGAACCAGGTAGTCTCAAAGAGAGATGCTAATTCCTTTATGTCTCCAGAGTCCAGATGAAGGATTTCTTACAGAAGCTGTGATGTAGATGTATGCATTGGGGCTGGGCTCTCCAGGATCTGTAGATCTCTAAATTGTGTCCAGTTGTGATCTTCTTTGATTAGGGAAATTAGCTACGTTTATCTGTGGATATAAGGATAAGATTTGGGATGTAGTAAGGAGTTATGCTGGCCTGGCAAAGTGGCTGTAGTAAATTCTTCTCCCTAAAATAAATGGCCTCTTTAGCCCCATCCAGTTCCTGTATCAGCTCAGAAAGAGGGATTTGAAGATCATAAGAGCCTGAACATCAAGAAATCTGCCGTGAAATAGTCTTTCCTAGAAATAGCCACATAAACAAGACTAGAAGAATGGCAATATCAAAGGACATCTTAACTTGGAAGGAGGAAATGTCTTGGGGTCTCACAGCTAGGTAAAGGACCATAGGCAAGTACTGACTTCTGGGAGAAGGATAATTAGCCTCTCTCAGGGATGAAACCCTTATTAGTTGCCCAAGGCAGACTGGACAGCCTTGAGACCATATACATACAAACAAAAATAGACTTAAGAGGATATATATATATATATATATATATATATATATATATATATATATATATTATACCCTTACATGTATACGTATATAGAAAATATAATAAAAGAGAGGTTATCAACTTGAGAGTAGGAGATGTGGGAATGGTCCAAGGAAGGGTAGCTGGAAGAGCTGGAGGAATGAAATGGAGGGAGAAACTGGTGTAATTCTATTTCAAAAACTCTATGTGAGCATGCGTGTGTGTGTGTGTATAAGACCTCTATTTTAGTAGCATGTGATTATGAATATGTGGAGGTCAAAGGAGGGAGTTGTTTCTCACCAGTTCTCATGTAGGCCCCGAAGACTGAACTCAAGTCATCAGGTTTGGTGGCAAGTATCCTTTCCTGCTGAGCCATCTTGTAGTCCTAAAAATATTTAAAAACAAAAAGAGATAAAAAAAAGATTTTCTTACCAAACAAAAAATAAATTTCATTGAAATATTTAGTTATGTGCATAACATTAATTATCCTAAAACAGATGATAATAAATTTTACCACAGACTTCCTTCCCTTAGACAATAAGCCAAATAGTATATATGTCATTTGAAGAGAAAAAGCCAGACATTGTGTTAACAAATTTGCCCAAACAAAGGCACACCATTCTGTTTGTAGGGCAGGTGGCATTAATTTCTTAGGATAAAGAGATTAAAATGAAATATGAATTTGATTCTGGTTCATTTGAAGAAGACAAAGTAATATCTAGTCTGAGATGGAGGCACCATATGGAGACAAACACAGAAGTAAGAGGAGCTTCAGACAAGGCATCTTGCCAAATACTGTAAGTTTTAATCTGTTTACCAATAGCATCCCAGCTAGTTCTAAAGGTCTTTCCTTTTACTTCTGAGTTTTCAAGCTGCAGAAAGAATATGAATATGTATAAGTGAGGATAAATGATTTAGCTAAGATTTATTCTGTTAGCTAAGAGAGGCTAGAGGCAATTTCACATTTGCATTTTTATCATTACCTTCTTAAATAAGATTACATAATTTCTCACTTATCTACTTGTTTTCCAAAACTTTTCTGCATCAAATTTTGAATCAAAAATTATATTCAAGACAGTACAAAACAATTATTTTTCTGAGATGTTACTTTCTTGTACCTAAAGGATTTGGTAGAACCTTTTCATTTACTTATTTTTTAGAGTAATTTTCAAAGAGGACTGACCAGGCAAGGAGTATTTTGATTTCTGATATGAAGACAAGAGACTGATTAATAATGTCTGTAGAACAAAGTAACTCCAGGATATGGGATGAATGAACACAAATTAATCAAATGAATCTTAGCTAAAAGATTAAAAAAATACAATGTCATATTCCATAACTGAATTTTGTTCCCCTTCTCTTGGTTTGACAATAATAAATGAAGACTTAAAATATCTCAGAATCTTTGTTTCATGAAACTACAAATCTATGCCTAATTCATTGATTTTTTTCATAAACAAAATATAATGGTTATTGTTGGAATAATCATGAAGTATAGCAAAGGTACTAATATCATTACAGGGTGAATAAAGCACAACTGAATGAGATCATTAGAAAGAAGCAATTTGAGCATGTTCCTTCAAGAGCAGCTGTAGGCATGATGCCCTCTCAATATGAACAAATGACTCCTGTTATGGTCCAGGGTGTTTTCTCATACAGACACGTCATAGAAGGGTGACTCTGAGTGAGCAGTAGCTCTTACAAATGGAATTCAAGTATTGGATTAAATATAGATGAAATGCTATTAATTTAAATGTATATTCAGACAAAACAATGATCTTCTTAGGATTAACTATTACTAATTACATTAGAATAAGATGATGCCCAGTGGTGAAATGTTTGTGAACATACTGTGATTTATCATTTTTGCATAATCATGGCAGTGCTGAAGAATATCCTGTTTTGCCATCTGATGTCATGTAACCCAGAAAAATAGGGACCTATCATCCTCTTTAGAAAGGGCTTAAGACCTCAGGATCTAGAAGACCTGACATTGGCTATGTTTATTCACTTTTCCTCGAGACCAAGTTGCAATAATATACCATCACAGAAAATCCAACATGGGGTTGGCCAACAGAAGGCAGGTTGTGAATTGTGGGCATAAAAGATTTACTGGGTTCATGTGACAGAAGATTGTTTCTTTGAATCAAAATTTAGATAAGTGACAAATGGCCATAACTGTTCAAAGAACTAAATGGAAGATTGTTACAGTGGTAGGGATAAAGGTTGGAGAACATTCCTTTGGCTTTTACTTTTTAAATATATTGTTAAATTTTATACATTTCAAATTAAAATAGAATTTTATTACTTTTCCCTCTTTCTTTTCCTCCCTCCCAGCTTACTCCCCTCAAACCTTCCCATGTTCCTCCATTCTCAAACTGATAGCTCTTTTACTCCATCTTTTTTACTGAGTAAAAAATAATTTTTACTGAAAATTATTTGATTAACTTGAAAGGGATGCAAGAGAAAGATGATTTAAATTAATGTAAATAAAGAATAGACAGATTTCATGGAAATGAGCAAATGAACCACATCAATGTTAACATTCATGTAGCTGGACAAAACATGAGTTCATAAGGCAGAAAATATCCAACAAATAAAACAGCAAGGCCTAACTTTTTTCATGTTATCCACTGCAGGGGTGAGTCCAGCTCTATTTCCAGGGTGGGTTCCTCAGTGTCCAGGAAGGAGGATAAACAGCAATAGTTACGATAAGTGAACGCAGTACTTCACTCTTCCGTGGGTCTCAATATGTTACGCTTTTCGTGCTTTAAATGATGTGCATAGACACACTTTTTATATGATGATGTACTTCTTTTAATAATAAAATAAAGACATTAGAAGTTAGACAAGTTAAGAGAGTAAAATTAACAATGTGCACATGGGGTAAAAATTACAAGTCTCCCCTACAGACAGAGAGCTTGCTCTAGCTAAAATAGTAAAATGCCAGTTTTATATAACAGAATGAAGGTGCTCAAGGTATTCTAACAGCTTTTATCTAACAGAACACAGGTGTTCAAGCATACCTCAATGCAAGAGTGTTCATCCCCTCCTAGCTGCAGGCCGCTAATCTTCAAGATTAATTTTAGTGGGTAGTCTTAACACAATAGTCTATTAATGAATAGCTGATTTTAGGTCTGTATACTTACTACAATAAAGGGGGGCAGGCATTCAGGGGTGAATCATCTATTTGCTTTTTTAAGCTTGCTGACATACTGTCTAGACTTTGTTTCTGATCTTGACTATGGCTTTGTCTCTATGGGAAGGTCAGTTTTACCAAGAATAATTTTTATATATCTACAGAAAGCATGAATAGTTTTCACACATGCCAAAAACTTGAAGGCCAGTAAACTGTTACAAATACTTAGAGTTAAGATGGCAGTGTTCCTCTCCTAGCCAGCCCAGGAATTGATTTGAGTTTTCACTATTAGGCCAAATAGACAATATTATTGATTAGAGGCTTTTTTTTACCATACAGTAAAGATGAGAAAGGGGCAAAGCAGTTGGTGGGCTTCAGATTCCTAGCAAAGGGAAAAACCAGCATCTTTGCCAAGCTGGTTACGTCCACAGCCTGGGTATCATCGGCCCTCAACAATCCACAGAATTTATAAGCAAAGACGAGTCAGAAATAAGTGTCTGAGAGAAGCTATTCATCACAGAACCAGAATGGGAAAGCCAGTGGGATAATTTAATATCACCAAACATCAGGTTCAAGGGCTAGGTATGATAGCACACCTTTAATCCCAGTACTTGGGAGGCAAAGACAGAATAACTTCTAAGAGTTCAAGGTGAGCTTGGTCTGTATAGCTGGTTTCAGCCCAGTCAGGACTATGTAGTGAGATCAAAAATAAAAAATAACTGAATGAATGAATAAATAAATAAATCACATTCAAAATAATCAGCTTTGCCAGGAACAAGGAGGATTTTATTGTGATGAATGATTAATTAACCCATCATGAGAATATAAAGTCTTAAATGCTTACCTGACTTCAACATATGAATCAAACATTCTTGAAAATTAAGAGATATGCTAATTAGCAAAGTTGATTTTGGCATCCTTTGTCATCAGTAGGACAAATAAAGGAAACATCAATATCTATGTAGAAGAGTTGCTTAGCACTTGGAAAACACAGCCGAAGTGATATTTGTAGAGCCACCAAAACTTTCCAGTACATATTCCTTGCAAATTTGTAGGGAATCTTTAGTGAGGCTTGCATATGACACATCATAGAACAAGTCTCAACAAATTTAAAAAAGATGGAAATATTCTAGATTATGATCTCCCACCATAATCAGATTATAGTGAAATAGGCAACAATAAAATATATGCAAAGTATCTAAATTTTAAGTAACTTATTTGTCAAAAATCACAAAAAAATCACATCACGTTAGAAACAACATTAGCTTTAAGGATAATGAAATGTCAAAATTTAGGGGATTCATATGAAACAGTTTATAAGAATATATATAGATTTAAATCTTTGTAAATCAGAAGACTGAGGATTCATTATTTAAGTTTTACATGCAAATAAAGATAACTTGGATTTCAACTCATATCAGAGAAGCTTCTCTTTACAGTAGATAGTGATGAATGCAGAGACTCACCACTTCTCAACATGTACAGAATAAGAAAACAATCTTCTCCAGACACAACAGGGCAGTTACACATGTGAATTCAGATCAATTGGAACAGTATGTACAAGACCTGAGCAAACCCAAGCCTGACAATAACTTATCATGGAGATGTGGAGGTGGGCATAAAACCTCACTCCTAGCAAAGGACCTATTGGCATTTGGTAGCTACTGAGAGAGGAAGAGTCAGCTTTCTCTGGGGAATGACCCCTGGTAGGCCAAGCATGATCAAATACAGGCCTCATACCCTGGAGTATTTGGGCAGCACACATTAGAATCCACAGGGTAGGGCCGAAGAAGAACATGAAGTTGGGTAAATCAGGAGGTTAGAGTAGACATGGGAGGAGTTGTGGTTTGGCAAATGTGTTCAAGATATATTGGACAAAGTTATCAAAGAATTAAAAAATAAAATAAAATGAACAAATCATTATGTATGGACAATTGAATAAAGTTAAAACTTGGTTCTTTGAAAGCATTAACTAATTGATAAAGATCGATCAAGACCAATCAGAAAGATCATATTCATTAATAAATAGAACCAGTAAACCATATGTGTATATTTATGTGTATACATGTTTGAGTGTAATGTTTTAATGAAGTTTTGTACTAAGAATTTGATTTCCTTAATAGATACAGTATGTTTAGATTTCATTTTTTATCATGTGTTAATTTTGATAAGCAATACTTTCATATGGTTTATCTTTTAAGCATACCTCTCTATCATCTAGCTATTCTATTTTGCTTTCCTACCGATAGTTACCTAGTCTCTAACTGTATAAATGGATACCTGTATGTATTTAATGGTCCATTAATCACAAAGGAGAAGATGGGGCTTAAAGTGGAAAAATCTGGCAGAGATCACCTTAACAAAGCAATCAAAGTAAGCATTCTGAACATGGCAACAAACTGAAATGATGTGTCTTTTAATATATGAGATATATCCTCTTTTCTCTAAGATCTCTGGCCAAAAGAACCCAACTAAAACCCAGATATAATTATTAAGAGGCATTAGACTCACTCAGAAGAATTTTCCTGAACTCCTTAAAGCATCAGGATGAACAAGAACAAGTAAAGACTGAGGAATGGTTCCAGAATAAAATACTTAAGAGACATGATATGTATATGCACCTTGTGATACCTGATTGGATCCCAGCCTGGAGAAAAATAGCTGTGAATAACAGCACTGATACAACTGATGAAATATGAACATCACTGCTGATTTGTATCAATATTATTTTTATTTCAGTATTATGCTGTAATTATAGTAAAACTATGTCCTTTTGCATGAGAAACTCAACATAAATATTTAGCAGTGAAAGGGCATGATGTTTCCAACTTCAAAGTGGTTTAGAAAGAGATTTGTGTATGTTTATTCCAGGCATCCACATGTCCCATCTATTTTCTGTGGATTCTGGGTTTGACTATAATAACACATTTCAATTAATACAATCAAGATAAGGCCCCACAGGCATAACCAAATGCCCATGGCCCAAGTAGAGTCTTACAACATGGGAATTAACACTAACCATCTATCCATGATTATCCATGACTATCCATGATGGTCCCTGAACCAATTCCTCATTGTGCAGAGGGATGACTGCATATGTGTGGAGAAAAGTACAGTAAGAGAATGATAAGCAATTGTGACAAAATGTAAATTAAAAGTCTGGTCCAGCACTTTATGCTGTCTCCTAAAATCTTACAAGTTTTCTGCAAGCTTGAGAATACATAAAAATCCAAAAATATCCATCAAATGGAGTAAACCACAATCTGTCTCCCATATAGTTTAGCTACCTATAACTTGGAAGAAAACATTCTATAGCAAAACCATGAGAGTGTTCTGAGTCAAGGTTGCTCTTTTCATTGCTGGGCAGGTATAATGCACAGTGTCCACTTTGGTTCACTGAGATATGTATTTACTAAGCAATAAGGGAGGCCTTAGGAATACAAAATTGAGTAACATCCATTGCTTCCAAGTCAAAGGAGTGAAGAAATGACACAGGACAGAAAATTGGCAATGCAGAAGATAGTACAGGAACAAATAAGAGGTGCACTAGATCATCAAAGGTTATTCCAAGAATGAAACATCAGGGACATAAAAGACATAAAAGTTATTGACAGGAAACCTATATGCAGGGTGGATAGGAACTGGGGCTCTGAATAAGAGGAAGAAGAAACAAGACCAGAGAATATTAGAAAACATGGCACATCTATCAAAGGGACAGTTGTACCACATAGGAATTCCATTAGGCTGTCCTGCTGTCCAAAGTCGACATCAGGCTTACTCCTGTTTAGCAGAGGGTACAGAAGCTCTTGTTCTGGAGAAATGCCATGCAATAGTCTCAGCAGGATCTAAAGATCCAGCCCTCCACTCCAGCATACTATTGGGTCACCCTTCCTCTTGGTGTTCTTTTCTGCAGCTATTCTCTAAGGAGATATCACACTGTATTGCAATTATTTCCTTCCTTACCAAATGAAAGCATCAAAGATGGGAGTGAAGTCCCATTCATCTGTCTTGGCAGCTCATGGTAAGGAATGTGGCACATAGTAGGCATTCACTATTCAAACCCCGCTGGCTTTTTGCTACCTACAAAATGTCTAAGGGATGTATACACTCCCATCCTTCCTCTGATCGTTGACAGGACCATTTCCCAATTTTCTGTCTTGCTCCCTCTTAAAAAACTCTCAAGAATTCGCAGAGACTCTAAATGGCATTGTTCACAATGCTTTTTAGCAATGTGAGTGAATACAATTCTTTGTCCAACCATGAGCACCCATTTTTTCATTCACAGAACAAGTTCACTAAAGTGTATGCCACGTTGCCTTCAGGCATGAGCGTCTTGGAAGCAGAAATTAATTGTGAGAATGTTCTGCTCAACTGATGGCGTGCTGTGGCTGCTCAATACTTATTTAAAATATCAACAAAACTTGCTTCTTTGCTTTGACATTTGAACCAGCTATATAATGTCAGGCAAGTATTTTGATTCCCATATATCTACATGCCAAAGTTGAAAAATAAAGGACCTATTTTTCTCTGAGAATTGTTTCCATGCTTGTATCAAAATACCAAGTTGCCATGGTGACAGCTACTCCTGTAAATAGGGCAACTCTACCCCCCTGTAGAAGCAAAAGCAACACAAAAGGGAGGCAAAATAAGCTAGGATAGGGAACAAAAGAGCCTGGGGAAAATCCCCACAATGAAAGAGATAAAGCTTCGTCCAGATTGAAGTTGAAGTCCTGGAATGTGGCAGCATACCCCTGCTCTCCTTAAACTCAGTGCAAATAGGAAGCAGGAAATCTTGAACTATGTGCAGTGAGCAGCGAGGCAAGGGTAGCACAGAGAGGTTGTGTTTGCTGAGCGTGGGGGAAAACGCGGTATTAATAATGGCAATAGTGTTCATTGAGGGACTATTCTGAGTCAAGCATCCTGCTGGATGCTTTATGTGCACACGTTCATTCAGTACTCATCACACTTCTGGGAAATAGATCAATGGGCTATTAAAGAGTCAGGCTGTGATTCCAGCTTGTGCCCTAACTTTGCTATGAAGGCTAAAGGGCCACGGAGAAGGAATTTGTGCAGCTAGAGGAGATAAACTGGCCGTATCTGTGCTCTTGGAACCAGAGTGGGCAGACAGAAAGGCAAAAAGACACTGTCAATCAGCTATCCTCAGGACATGGCATCTCAGTCATATCAAGCTAAGGTGCAGAGGAGAGAATGAGAGTGGGGCATGCTCTGAGGGAAAGTTGACATTGATGTCCTGCAAAAGAGGGGACCCCTAGAACTGTGCCACCCTGTGGCAGAGATGACTACTTGGAAAGCTCCCTGACCTAACTGAATGGAGTGTGTAGTCAGAAAGCAGTGTGCCAGACTCACCTAAATCCTGCAGGACAGCAAATGTTATAAGGAGAGAGTGCTGTTGCTTAAATGTCAATACCACAAGAACACCAACAAATGAACACTGTCCTTCAAAATGAATCCCCTGGAAGCTTAAATGTTTGTTTTCACAAAAGTGCCATTTGAGTGAAGCCCATTGGAAAAGGCCCGTGGAGCCACTGCAATCATTTGAAATCATGACACATTGTAGCCCAGGATTCTATTAACCAGACTCGCCACCCACTTCATTCATTGGACTGCACTCCACATAACTGTCTCTTCAGAAATCAAATCCACTGTGAATGGATTAGATTCTCCACCAACAATAATGTGCCCGAATGTGTGGATAGATGCAAGAGCAATTCCAGAAGAAAAACTTCAATTTTTTTTTTCCCATCAAAAGTCAATTTTGGTGGGAAATGAGAGCTCCATTGGTGGTTGCTTTCATGTGGTCTGCACCCACCCATATGTAGGATTTGGTAGACATCTCTATCAGGGACACTTCTTAGTTTTTGACTAATTCCTTGAAACAGTGACCTAAGCAATGAAGACAGCATCAAGCAAATTGATGGCTCATTATGTCTTTCCTGTAGATGAAATTTTCATCACTGTTTTAATGCAAATCTTTTCATGAAGAAGTTTGCTTCTTGCTGGGCGGTGGTGGTGCATGTCTTTAATCCCAGCACACAGAAGGCAGAGGCAAGTGGATCTCTGTGAGTTCGAGGCCAGTTGATCTATAGAGTGAATTCCAGGACAGCCAGAGTTACAACAGAGAAAACTTGTCTTGAAAAAACAAAACAAAAAGAAGAAGTAGAAGAAGTAGTTTGCTTCTTAAAAATACTGTCCCTAAAGGGGAATAAAATCTTACTACAAAGATTCAGGTGAATGTTCCTGTAGGATTAATCACATTTTTCCACATCGATTGGGAAATATTTATCCTCTGCACTTTCTATTGGTGATGACAGTGCCAACCAGGACCCAGAAAATCACAAATAGTCAATTCTCTAGGGAATTCAAGAGCCCCTAATATATTGTGGTGGTCATGGGTATTCTGTGGTCTCATTTACTCATAGAGTAGTGTGCAAACTTCATAAAGCCATGTTCATCCTTTTTAAACAAAATATGCATTCCTTGAGGGGGAAACATTATCCATGATAGTGTTACACACCTGGGAAGGAGTTTAATATTTTAGCGCCATATGTCATAATAATCAAAATGGCAAATCAATGACTAATGAAAGCAATAAGGGTGAAACAAAATCCTTTTTTAAATTTATTACTATTCTTCTGATATAAAAGCCTATTTTTTCTACAATTCTTTTCTATTTAACACAAAAATACTTTGACTGATAATCAAACCTACCCCTGACAAATTCAACTCAATCAATATTTGCATGATTTAATCTTATCTTGGTTGTGTATCTTGAGAGCCAGTGCAGGATTTTCTGTCTTTGCTTCCCCTCCTGGTTCATGCCAATAAGGGCTCTCTCCCATTTGCTCTTCTTCAGATTGTATCCACAGGCAAACACTCGTCTTTCTCTCCTTTCTCCATTGACTCCTCACCCAGAAGTAGGCTGCACTATCGCCAAGATTATCTTGTCCTCTAAGATGAGCCTGTTCATATGAGGGACCTCTACATGAGTAAGCCCACCTACCACTTCCCGTAATAACATCCAAAGCCTTTTTGACATGCTCTCATTCAGTGGTTGACACCCAAATTGCTGCAAAATTGTGTGTTCCTCACATAAACCTTTTCCAGTTTGACTAGAATTTCATGCATTTGTACATATTAATGTATTGCAGGATTCAAACATTTTCTTATATTGAGGTTTAAATCAATCACATTACAATGAATGTTCATATTTTCACTCTCATTTTAAAAACATTAACGTTACCTTTATACAACCCCAGCGTCTCTCCCCAGCCCATTTCTCGTGCTGTCACCCTCAAATGTCACCTCTAGAAGACTTATCAACTTATCATTCTCTCACGATTTTTTAATACTGTAACTAAAAATGCTGTGACCTAAAATGTATTGTTTCTTCAAACATTTTTATTAAGAAACAATTTTAGACTTATTGAAATGCTATCGGATGACTTTGGAATGCTTCTGTACAATGGATTCTTAACCCACCTTCTGCAAAAGTCAACATCGTACATAATTCAGTTATTAAAGCCAGGATGCTAACACCGAAAACCTTCTGTAGCTGAAGTATAAAACATTTCAGATTTTACCATATTTTTTCCTGCTAGTACTTTCTTTTTTTCCTATCCTAGGTTTCAATGGAGAGACATGAATGCATTATAAACATTAGCTTTGTGTCTCCATCGACCCTACATCTACCCTGTGATTGTTCCCTGGGTTTCTTTGTTGATCTTTTTGAACAATACCCAGGAGTCCTTTCTACCCCTTCTCTATATGAGAAGTGATTTGAGCAGAGTCTGAGTATTTACTGCAGTGTACTTATTGTAATGCAATGTTCATCTTGTTGTCCCTACAACTTTTGTGGGGATGGCTTCTGTGTTCTTTGGTATGTTTCCAGATCTTTCTAAGTAATTCTTTACATTCTGGCACAGAAAACTACCCCAGAATCTTTCATTACTTGTTTCTGCCAATTGCTGAAAAGAACTAGTTTTTTGTTTGTTTGTTTGTTTGTTTTTTCAAGGAGCTCTAGTTCCATGTTATTAAGAAATGAAATTTAGAAGACAAATCTAATATTGGCTATTTTCAATGCTTTGACTGATGTTCATCCTAGCTACTCTGCAAAAAACAAATAGGAAAACACATGCACACATGTACACCTACACACACACACACACACACACACACACACTTTCATACCAACTCAACTGATCCAACTTGACATCACAAGATTGATTTTATCGTTCTCCATCCTTATTCATGTTCAATTCTTTAATAAATGAATACTCTGGCTCTCATTTATTTAAATTACACTTGTCTATTTGTTCAGTGCTCATCTGCATATGAAATAATTTACAGATTGATAATCTCCATCTCCATGAGAAAATACTAACAAGAGAGAAATATATGTGTACACTTCTGTTTGTTTTTAGGTATGTAGTCTACAATTATCTTGAAATAGGTTTTCTTCTTCCTTGTCCACTTCAGTGTAGGGCTATGTACGTGTGTGTGTGTGTGTGTGTGTGTGTGTGTATTTGCAGTTTCATCCTATGCCATTTGAGTTTCCTACTTCTTGTATGATTTCTGTTATTTATTATTGGAGCACAAGAAGCATTAATGGCTTTTAGAGGCAAAGCTACACAAAGCACCACTTGAAGAATCACATTCTTGAGCTTGTGAGATGGCTCCTTGGTTAAAAGACTTGCTAGCCACCAAGTAAAAGGACCTGAGTTGGATCCTTGAGACTTGCATGGGACAAAGCATCTCCCAAGAGTTGTCCCCTGACCTCCACACATGTACAGTACCCACACCATACACATACACACACCATACACATATGGGAACACATACATGCACATACACACAAATAAATAAATAACACTCTTTTCCTTGTATGCTGATTCCAGAGTCCTGGGTTTTTCTTTGTGACAGCTTTAGTATTTCATATTTCATGTTCATTTCCTACAGCCAATTTTCTATTACAAAAATGAGAAAACAGATACATTTTATTATATTGTCTTCTGTTAAATACTAATGACAGTGTGCTATAGGACACATACTTAGTTATTTTTCACAGAAATATATCCTGGAAATCATTCCCTATCAATTCTGTGCATACTCTACTCCATTAACAACTATATATTATTCTTTTGAGTGCATGTGGCAGGTTCAATTACACTCACAAATATGCACAATTAAGTTCTTTCAAATAGTGCAGCTAAATCTTGTTCTTGTGTGGAGTGGCTAGTAGCCTTTCTTCAGTGTTGCTTTACAGGTCATTGTAGGGTCAAAAGACAAGTAGATAAGTAATTTGCCAAAGACTCCAGAAGCAAGAATGTATGAGCGCTCTTGCTACCCACAGCCAGTAAGCAGAATGCATTGTGATACTTACAGTTTTAGTCAGTTTGGTAAGTTAAATACTTGAGTTGCTTTAATTCATGAATATCATTATAATTGGATAGGAACATTTTCCAGTTGCTTCAGGACCTTTTAACATTGTTCCATGTGTGAATCATTTCTGCATTTTGCAGAGTCTTATTAGAATTTTGACCCCATATCCTTCGACTTTAAGATTTCTTTAATTATCTGTTTTAAGCCTTTTGTTTGAAGGATGTATTGGGAATATTTTGTTCTACCTGCCCTGGCTGGGGAAATGTCTATCAAAGTGACTGAATCTGAGGCTCTGGGATCTTCTCATAATCACCATCAGAAGGAACAACAGAGAGAAGCATGGTTTGCCTCAGATTGTCAGCTGGGTTTTCATGGAATTAACTCCCATTTTGTGCTATAAAATTTCAGTTTGCTTGTGCACAAACTTACCAGCTTTTCCTTTTACGGCCTCTGGATTTTGAATAGTTTCAAAGCTACACTAAATTAAAAATTAATTAACACTTTATTTACATGATTTATTTTACATTGAGTTTCCTAACTTATTTGAATTTTCTTGGGGATAAAATGTGAAGTATAGATGACCTATTTTTGTGTTTTTAGACATACCTTCATGTATGTGCGTAAGAATGAAAGTCTGGGTATGTTTCTGCTGTGTGGTCAGAGGACTACCTTGGGTGTCAGTGCATACCTTTACACCTTGTTTGAGATAAGATCTCTTGTTTGTTGTGTCTTCCAGGCTACCTGGGTTGAGAGATTCCTGTGATTCCTGTCTCTCCCACCTCACCTTGGGGGCCCGGGGTGACAAATGTGCTCTATATCTTGTGCTTCTACATAGGTCCTGGTAATTTGAATTCAGCCTCTCATGCCTGTGCAGCATGCGCTGCTCAATAAGCCATACTGTTATATTTTACTGTGACTAAGTATTTATCTCAGTACTATTGATTATGAAGTCAATCTTCATCTTAGTGATTTGAAACACTAATGTGCAGATATACCTTACATGTACTTGAGTATTTCCTGTGGTTTTGTGTTTGGTTCCACTGGTCTATCTGATGAGGCACTCATGAGGACTGTACTAGTTTATTGACAGAGCCTTTGAAATGTGTTTTGGTAGAGAATGTCGGGTAGAGCTTCTTCCAGCTGTTATGTTTTAGTGGCTTATGGCTGTTTCTGCTGATTTATTCGTGATTTGTTTTTTTGTCTACATGACCTTAGTATGATGCTATGTTTTATTATTTTCTTTACTTTGCATAGACATAAATGACTTACATGTGACTCTTATGTACTATCACATTATATCACCATATTTTCTACTGTTGATGGATATTTGGACTTCTGTTTTTATTCTTAGAACAATTTCTTCAACTGTGGTAAACCAACTTGACTATATCTTTTATTGCACAAATGCAATATTTACTGTAGAATATCTATGTACAAGAGGGCCTGTGGGATCGATGATATAAACAAATTCAGTTTCACTAGGCTATGCCAATTTCTTATCCAAAGGAGCCATTGTAGCTAATAGCTCTAATTTTTCAAAAATGCTTATTACCATTTAGCCACACGGAGTTTTCTAACCATTATATAGTTTGAAAAGTATTTCATTGTGTGTTATTTTGTACATTGAGGGCAGAGCTCTAAGCAGGTGATACATGCTTTCTCACCCGTTATCGAATCATCAGCTGGTTCATGCTTTGGAATGAACTAATAATTGATTTGTGATTATCATGTGTTCAATTTTTCCAAATATTTGACATGAACTTTAAAGGAGCACATGCTTTTCTGCTGTTAGCTGCAGTGCTGCCTACAAAAACACATGATCAGTTTTAAGCTATACTTTCCCCAGCTTATATACCATTGCTGATAATCGGCCTGTTTACTGCTTCTAGGAATGAAAAATAAACAAACAAACAAAAAAACCCTATATTAAGGGCCTGGGAAGGGCTATGAAAGTAGCTAGAAGAAGTCCCTGCAGTACTATAAGAAGCAGGCCAACGAGATGGATGAGGAAACTTCTCAGCAGAAACATAGGTCACTGCCATAGGTGGTATTAATACATTTGGTTAAAAGCAAGTTCTTGTGCCTAAGGTCACGCTAACCCTTGATTCTACTTTTTAAAAACTCTAGCATATGCACTATGTTTCTTGTCACATAGAAGTTTCTAGTTACTTAGAATTGAATCTCTGTAGTGTTTTGCTTTATCACCTTTACTCTTTCTGCCTTCAAAACCTAAACTAGGAAGTTAACATTGCTGCAGAGACTACTGAGGCAAATCCCTTTCTAGTTTCTGATCTAAGGAACAGAAAGTGGACTAAGGCTGGCAAAGTGGCTGAAATCTTGTCAAATTCATTCCACTTTTGCTCCAGTCCTCAGACCCCAATAGGCCTCCAAAAGTAACAGTTAAATCTGCCAGTAAGTGGAGCTCAGAGGGACCCACACTGGAGGAGCAGTAGTTTCTTCTTGCTGAAGCCACAGGCTGAAAAGGTCCGAATGCTGTGGCTCTCCTCTCTCAGTGTGACTGCAACAGTGAAGTAGTGGAAATTTCAGGTTTCTGGCTAGAGGGTCACAAGCTACAGAGGTATCAATAGGTATCAACAAGGTACCTGTGATTGAGAAATCAGAAAAAGGAAGTCCATTTATGAAGATCTGGACACCTTTCAACATCAAATGCTTCAATTTCATGTCATCAATGGCATCTCATGACACTGAAAATAATGTAGAGAAGCCCAAAGAAGCCCCCAACAGCGACCAAAGTAACACTTTGCTGGGATGTATCTGAATAACACTGCCAATGTTTGGAAAACCAAATACAGCTTATAAGGTTGTAACCTGCAGACAGAACTCAACGAGGTCAAGTGTCAATTAAAACAAGATTTCCATATTCTCTGTAGGATTAAACTAGATCTGCATCTTATCAGATCACATTGCAATTGTCTAAGAGGCAGTTCAAATTACGAAGAATTATAAAATTGTGACTTTTATAAGAAAAGACCATCACATGGCTACAAATTGTGAGTTAGTATAAATGTTGCTACCATCTGGCAAGATTTTAAAGCAGCTACTTAAAGCCACTCCAAGGGATAATGTTGACCAACCATAAAACCAAGGTCATATCAAAATTTTTAACAAAATTAAAAGTGTGAAAAAAATCAATAAAATTTTTAAAATAAAAAATTCAATTTTCTGAAGTGGAAAATAGTGACTTAACAGATTTAAAAAAATAGAGCTGATAAGGGAATGAGGCGTCTTGAAGAAAGAACAAAATTATCTAATTGGCAAAGTAGAAAAAAATAAGATGTGGTTTTAATCCACTCTAGTGGATTTGTGAATAGATGTATGTGGTGGCACACACCTTTAATCCTAGCACTCGGAAGCCAGAGGCAAGTGAATCTGTAAGTTCGAGGCCAGCCTGGTCTACAGAGAGAGTTCCAGGACAGCCAGAATTACAACAGAGAAACAGAGAAGCCCTGTTTCAAAAAACAAAACAAAACAAAACAACAACAAAAAGAAATATAGAACAGAGGAAGAATTAATGTGGAGTTAGAAGAAACTATTCAAAGCAGTATTAGTCTTTTTCTGAAATGTGGCAAAAGTCATGAACACAGATTGAAAATGGTAAATGAATCCCAAAAGAATAAAACAATCAAACCTCAAAAGGCTACCCACAGAGAAATGTGCCCAGGATATTGGGAACAACTGGAATTCCTAATCATTTTGCACCAAGTCTATATAAGCCAAGAAAGGTAGCATAGGGACTTGTAAATTCTGAAGAAAATGGAATGTTCATCTTCAAATTTTTTTCTAGTCCAAATATCTCTTGGAAATTGTTGCTAAATAAAGACATTTTTAGACAAAGAAAAATTAAGATAATTATTATTTTGCCTGTCTGAAAGAATTTTTCATGCAGAAAGTGGAACATCAGGAACAAAGAACTTAAAATATAATAAGTAGCTGGGTAGATTCAATGGCTTGTCTCTTGGAGTCTTCCGATTTTATTCAGGTTTGAAATCAAAATACGTAATGAGTGGTAGGGCTTTTTGTTTTATTTTTTTTTGGCATGTAGTTGATCTTATTGAAATTGGGAGTAGAATGGAAGTTACCAGAATCTAGGGGAATTGGGAGGTAATGGGAAAGTTGAGAATGTCACTGATCAGTGCTTAGGGTTGATAGACAGGGCTAAAAATTTCTAGAGTGCTTTGCACAGCAGGATGACTGTGGACCTCAATTATGCAGTTAGAAGAAAGAACTCTGAATGCTTTGACCACTCAAAACAAAAATGACAAATGTTAAGGAGATAGACATTTTATTCAACTTAAACACTACACAAAGTATACACATAGCAAAATTTTACCAGATAATTCATTAATATATATGTATATGTTTTCGTATATGAGTTAAGACAAATTTAGAGATTTTGTAAAGACAATGATATTCATAAACTTCAAATTAACAGTGAAAATAGTCTTTGTCTTCAAAATTTCATAATATATACAAATAAATGTAGATATTACATGATTTACATGTAATATACATGTAGGTATAATACATGTAGGTATACATGTATATAATACTTACATGTAGGTATGACATGTGTAACGTAAGGGGAAGAGAGTAAAGAAACCTGCAGTTTGCGTTAACTGTAATGATTCTAAATAAAATGTGAAAGTGTATCTTTTATAATATAGAGATTAATCACAAAAATTTATTCAGAGACATATTCAAACTCACAAATAAGTCAAAGGAGAATAATATAAAAACAAAATAGAACAAAAACCCCTCAAAACTCAAAATAAGCCCGGTGGTAGTGGTACATGCCTTTACTCAGCACTTGAGAGGTAGAAGCAGGTGAACCTCTGAGTTCAAAGCCAGCCTGGACTACAGAGCAAGTTCCAGGCCAGTCAGGGCTACACAGAGAAACCCTGTCTCAGGAAAAAAAAAATATGCAAGCAAACAAACAATAAAACAAGCCAAACAGAAAAGGCCAGGTTGTGACGATGCACACCTTTAATCCAAATACTCCAGAGGCAGGTAGATCTCTGTGAGTTTGAAACCAGCCTGATCTACAGAGTGAGTTTCAAGACAGCCAGAGTTACAACAGAGGAAACCCTGTCTAAAAAAAACACTAACAACAAAAAACTCAAAATAAGTCAGGAAAAAGTGAACTCTACAAGGAACCATCAGAAATAAAAAGGAAAAGATAGTAAATGGTAAACCTAAATCAAACACAGAAACAATTGTACTGCATGCAAATACTTCAAAAAGTCCAACTAAAAGACACTGAGGCAGTAATTTTGAGGAACTGATGGAGACTGTATTATGCTGGGTTCTCCAGAGAAATGGAGAACACAATTATGTTCACAATTGTGGACACGAAGTGTGCACAAGGCACAGGACCAGTATGTCCCAGAGGAGAAGGGTGATGACACAGGAGAAGGGTGGTGACTTCCTGAAAAAGGAAGGATAGGATGGGGAAAGAAAGTTATACCGCTGAAGATGCTCTCAGGGAGGGCACAGCCTCAAGACACAGACCTGCTAAACACCTGACAAGATTGCAGAATGTTTGCCTTCCTACACCTTGTGCTTGAGCAGGGCTCTGGTCTTGTAGCAGGGTGGCAAAGCAACTAGACATACTCATCTAAGGAAAAGTGCTTTAGGGACACCTAAAGTTAGGAGGTAAGACAGAAAGCACAGTAAATATTAAACACAGTCCGTGTCATTGCCAGGTACCCACGAACCTTCCCACTACAGGCTACTCACACAAATTCCTGTTATGCAATAAAAATTGAGCTGCTCTGTTAACAAAGTGTACCACAGGTGAAAAATAGTATTAAGAATCACACTGTATAGGACATAGATACTAATCACTAATTTAAAATAGCCATGACTAGCATGTTGAAATCTTTAACGGAAAAAGAAGAAAATTATTGCAAGAAAAACAGATAATGTGACACATAAGTGTCTAGGGAAAAAAAAAAAGCAAACAAACAAAGCATTTTAGATGTCAAAAGCAGAACTGAGTGTGTAGCTCAGTCAATAGGATGTTTGCCTAGCATTTACAAAACCCTGGTGTTGGTCCCCAGTATACCATAACAGTAATTGAGAGGTAGAGGCAGGAGGATCTGAAATTCAAGGTTATCCTTAACAATGCAGAGAGTTTGAGGACACATAAGTATTATCTCTAAAGCAGATGGACAGAATGAAAGGAAGGAAGGAAGGAGGGAAGGGGAAGAGAGATAAAAGGAAGGTGGAAAGAAAGAGAGTGGAGGAAATGGAAGGGAAGGAAAGATAGGGGAGGAGAAGGGGAAGAAGGAAGGGAAGGAAAGAAATTAGAGTTGCAACTGAATGGAGAATATTTTTAACGAGCTCAACAGCTCAAGCCAAGGAAAGATTTGTGAACTTGGACATGTCAGTGGAAACTCTCCAAACTTACACTTAAAGAAGAAAAGGAAAAGAAAAATGCCAGAGCAGGAAGCTCAAAACTACGGGACAATTGCAAAAGGAGAGCTGTTAATACACAAAGAACTGGAGTGTCAGAGGAAGAAATATATAGAATAATAATGGAAGAGAGGTTTTCAGAATTAACGACAGGCAACTGCAATTACAGAGGACATCAAGCAGGATTAATACCAAATAAAACACATGGAGACACATGTATATTCAAACTACTGAGAGTCAGGGATGAAAGAAAATATGGTGATGGTTGTATGACTCTATTATCTTCGAATTGTCCAATTGAATTGGGTGAGCTCATATATAAATTATTCCTCAGTAAAGCTGTTTAAAAAATGGCTTGGCCACTCTGAATATTATTAAAAGCAAGTGCTGGTGTCAAGGTAGGAAAACAACATTTGTCTATATCAGGAAATCATTTCATATTTTTCCCAAAGGACCAAGACTATCGGACATGAACTCAAACCACAGTACAAGGCCTGGTGGAGCTCTGTGACAGGTAGCACTCTGAGCAGAAACCTTGACACTGACTGCTCTGCTTTCTGGGTGAGGCACCCTGCCCCCTTTGACCTAGAGGAGGAGGCAGTGTGTAATAAATCAGTGCTTCATCTGGTGCTGTCTGACAGCCTGACTTTGAAACTGAGTGTATTTAAGCCTTCGTTTCCCCCTCATTTTTAATTTGCTCATGTGTTTAACATTTACTTTTCTACCTGACAGATGTATTTTGGGGGCCTACCTTTTAAAGGATGATAAGTTGTCTTGGAATATTGCAGGATTCCATGTCAAGGAAAACCGAATATCCAGGCAGATAGCTTGGGGACGAGGCTGCCCATCCTGTTTAAAATGCACACACGTATTTTCTCTTTCTAGTCAGTACTTGCTTCTCTCCAAGAGGAAAAAAAAAGTCCATTGCCTCCAGAGTGAAATAGCTTCCCTGACATTTTAACTTAGCCACATTGCTTATCTGCCTTCCTCCAAAGGTTTCTCATTGGGTTTATCTGCCTTATGCTTTTTACAGTTTCTGATCTGATTATTGTTATTTGTACAGCCCTGGAGCTTTTTAATCTCCAAGGATGGGATCTATTATAAGGGCATATTGCTTGGAAAGAACGTGATTATTCCAATAGACTTTTGTCCTCCACTGGTATCTGCACACATAATGCATCCTCTGTTCAACCTCTGTTGCCGTTAAGGCGGCTTCTTGCAGTCCTATGTTCTTACAGCCAATAATTACCTACAATTTTATTAATGAAAGAAAAGCAGCAGTGAGAAAGGAAAAGATATTTCTTTTGGAATGAAAACATGCCACTCCAGTTAAGATGGTGACTGTGTGTCAGCCTGATAGGGAAAAACACGGCTGGCACCAGGCATGGATGCTTATGGAAGCACCAAGAACCCTGAACATAAATAAAGGGCCAAGAGATTCCTAGGAACTCAGTCAGTGAACACCTCCTTGGCGGTTATTCTCAACGTCGGTTCATAGACCTGCTGCTAGCTCTGTCTGAAGCTCGGCTCAGAGTAACCCCAACTCACTAGGAATGTGAAAGGGAAGGCTTTCTTCTTTTAACAGAAAAGAAAAAAAACAAAAAGAAGGGGAATGGGTAGAGTACCAGGCTTCATCAACCAATCACAGTTTTCAACACAGAGTTCCTACTCAGAGTAAAAGACCTGGAAGCAACCTCAAGGGCTCAGTGCCACTGACAGGTAGAAAACAAACCATGCTCCCAGGCTGGAAGCAGCTTGATTCTCTTTTACATCTCTTATCATAGCTGTTCTGTGTCCCTTTCCAATGAGGACTCAAGGTTAAAGAGCCTAGAAATGTCCCTGAGTCTGCAGATCTGAGGCCAAACAACTGGACTTCCACCGGAGTGTCTAACTCTATTGCTTTCTCATAAAACAAACAGATTCCTGATAGAATCCTTAGATTGTTCCCACAGGGTTTTGTAGTCAGACAGCTCAGGGAAAGCATTGCTAAAACGTATTATGTACATAAATATTCTAGCTTGAAATTGAAGCCACACAAAATTATCACCATTATCAAAACACCAATGAGAACACAAAACATAGCCCTGGTTACAGTGCAAAGATGATTACATAGACCAATCTCAACTGAATCACAATGCTAGAAGTTTCTGAGTGTAATTTCTAACTATGCTACTTTGGGGCAAATTACCTAGCTTCCTTGGAGACTATGTTTTTCCATCTTTCCAGTACCCTTAATAATTTCTAGCTTGTTTTGTTGATAGGAATATTAGACATAAAGAACAGTGCCTGGCATATAAACTACAGGCTGCACTTGTGTTTTGTATTTCAATTTACTGAGTGACTGAGACTATTTTTACTAGCTGCTTTAGGATTATTGGGAAATAGAGGCACAGTGAATAATGAGACAATACCAAGGAATCAGATCAGGACACACTGCATCAGCAGACTACTCACAGTAAGTGTGGTTAGTGGTACCTGAGCCTGTGGAGAGCCCAAGAGTGCAGTCCTATGAAGATGGATGATTAGACTAGGAAACCTTGGGCCAGTGTATTACCCTTACCTGTAGGTCAAAAAGCCACAACAAATGGTGATGCTCATGTTTCTAGTTCTCCTTTTGAATCTCCTGTAGCAATTGGCTCTGATTTTCAAGGTGATTATATTTACAGTCCTAGTTCAGTTTGCTCATCAAATGGTCCAGTGTCAAAGACACGGGTATTTTAAAATTGAGAATATGTAAGTTTTCATTATATTCTAATTTATTGCTTATTTTTGTGTTGGTGTGTATGTGCACAGCCTCAGCATCCATGGTGGGATCAGAGGACAACTTCTGGGAGTTGGTTCTCTCCTTCCTCTATGTGAAACGTCACATCTTGCTGTAACCTTTCGAAAAAGAGGTAACAGTCCCTCCCTGTGGGCAAATGTGTTTATAAGCCTTATGGGATGCCCCTTACAGCATTCTCAGGTGCATGAGACAGGTAAGTGATGTTGAGAATGAGGGTTCAGACTGGTTGTGGAATCTTGAAGATAGCAATAGAGAATGCCTCTATGGCCTTGAGTGCTGTGAGTACTTTTCTTTATGAAGTTGGTGTGAGAGCGAGTAGATGGCTGCATCCCCGAATGACACAGAGATGTAGTGAACAGGGTACCGATGTGCCAAGGTGTAGCATGACCTTTTCATGGTGCTGCATTCCTGATAAAAATGATCGGGTATAGATCTTCCCAATACAATCACACTGTCCATTAAATACTCACTGTTCTTTTCCCACAGTTCAGGCATGACACTAGCTAATTCCACCTGAGTTTCTCACTTCAACTCTTGTTTTCCCCCAGTATCTCAGATCACTGATTCATGTGGATTTGTTTCTCTAGGGAAATTATGTACGTATTCCTTGAACTCCAAGAAAAGCAATTTGTCAGGCATTTTTGTTCTTTCATTAATCAAGGATATTCCAGGCAATCAAATAGTATTTGGTATTCATAGAAGGATGATGCTATAATACACATATCATAAACTAAGAAAATAAATCTTCGTTACAGAGATTACTATCTTCAGTTTGTACTTCCTGGGAAATAATTAGTGGGTTATTTGTGCAGTTACATTTCTCTCTTGTAACCACGGACTCTAGCTTTTGTTTTTTATCATGAAGTTGCTGATGAGCCTGTTCCTTACAAATGTGCCCATTCTTTCTCTGGCTGCCTCATTACCTGCTCTGTAACTGTTAGTCATCCATCTATCCTGTGATGACCTAGTCTTATAGAGAGAAGCCTTGCAAATTTTGATGTTACTCAGATCTGTGTGAGAGGTTCTAATAATTAGGAAAAGCTTGTTTGCTAAATGAGTCCCACAGTGGGCAGTAGTCAGTAACCCAGAGAGCTGATAAGTTCAGCAGAGGCCAAAGAGAAAATCAATTACATGTTCTTCTAAACAAACACAGAAAGCAAGTTTATTTCACAAAAACAAAGAAAAAATGTTGTCTTAAGGGATGTATAGAATAAATAAAAATAAGAGGATAAGTAACATAAGTTATATCCATCATTAACAATAAGATGGATGTGTAAAAAATTCTAAGTGTAGAAATTCCTTTAATTAACAAAACCCTCTGTTTTCTGTGCTAAGTGTCTGGGCTACAGAAGTCAAGATGCTAAAAAGTTCAGACTTCAGGAAATAGACAAGTGATCTCATTTTCATCCTAACCATGGATATAACATAATAAATTAATTTTATTGTGTAAAATTTCAAAAATATCAGATTTTAGAGTAGGATTATTAGGTAAAACAAGAGGCTCTAGTTTACTAAGTATCAAGGACATACTTTTCCTAAATATAGTGTACATGTTGTTTATTTGAAGTTCAAACTGGGCCAGGCATATCATATTCTCAGACATATTCTCTCTCTCTCTCTTTCTCTCTCTCCTCTTTCTTTCTATGTGTATGTGTATTTTCATAAACTCTAGAAAGCCTACTTTCAGATCATCGTGAGGGGAATTTCTTTCTGGACCTGTCTATTTGGGGTTCCAGAAGCCTCTTGCACATAGATAGGCATCTCTTTCCCTATGTTTTGAAATTTTCCTTTTAAGATTTTATTAAAAATAATCTTGTGCCTTTAATATAGATATGTTGTATTTTCATTTTTATTTAATTCTAGGAATTTTGAAATCTCCTTACCTCTTCAGCAATCCATTCATCATTCAACAGTGTACTGTTCAATCTCCATGTCTATGCAAGAAAGTACAAATAGTTTTGGGTTCATATCAGTACTATACAATATTTTTTATTATTCCTTTCAAATGTATCTCCTCTACTTGTTACATTGTAGCAATACAGTCCCAGCAGCCTCAAGACCTCACATTCACTGGGTCTTCTGACCATCAAGACACCATACCAGGCACTTAATCTTTCTTTCCATGTTTATATAAATACATTCTATGAAGTTTACACAATGGTGAAACCAACCAAAAGCCCATTTTCCAGAGCATCTTCTATCATTAAGTGGCACATGATAATGTAGTGAAAAGATTACAAGTATTTCTTGTGCCATTGATAGGGTTTCAGAGAAGAGTATTGAAACAACAGATACCCCTTTTGCTCAAAGACATGTCCATCTCCACATCAACCTTAGGGTATGGATTTTGCCATGGAAAGCAAACACCGTTTCTAGGAGATTAACACTCCTGGGCTCCTGGTGTTCTAGTGTTTTTCTGGTTTTCTCTTCTCTAGTTGAAAACCAAGCCTTCCTTTCTTGTTTGTAAACTATAATAATTTTTGATAGAGAAATGTACTTCTCAGTATTTTAGCTCCCAGCTCTGCAACATAAAACACAGAACAGTTATGCAAGTGACCCATGATATCCAAGAGTGATCTTACAGAAAGGGTCAAATCTTTATACTTTTTTTTTGTTTCATTTCAAATCACACACATAAGGGAAGAGATAATTGGTATGTGATGGGGGATAAAGTGTGTGAGGTTTCTGTGTTTGAATAGTTCTTTAGGAGGATTTTTCTTTTACTTGATTCCTAATACTCCAGGAACTAAGATTTATGCTATTGACTTCCAAATGAAATAGAATATGTTATAAAAATTAATAGGATTCATGCATAACATATTGTTTACTATAATTTGTGGTCCAAACCCTTACTTAACAGATTCAGAAGAGAACCATGCACACAGCTGAGATGACTGTTTCTTAGACTTGCCACCATTCTGAAGCATGCAGTGTATATTAAAATCTGATTTACGGAACAGCAACAGAGCTGACCCAGTGGCTAAAGACAAAGGAAGAGGCTGACCTCCATTTTTCAACCCCTCATAATTTTCTCAGAAAAAAAAAAATCTCTAGCTGTATAATTTATCTTGTAGAGTTTGAGCATAAAAATGAATTTGGGAGAGAAAGACCTCAGTGGAGTTTTGGATGTTTTAAGTTTCACTACTGTGATCAGTTTAATGTCCTTTGCTTAGGAAGGTAGCAGCAAGATTTGCTCAGAACACCGCACTAAATGAGTGTAACTCAATGAGTGCTACCAGGATGGTGTGCACATCAAATTGTGTTTAGGATGTCCGGTTTGTGTGGCCCTTCTAATGTGGACAATGGGGAATGATTAGTGAAATTGTAACATTTTCTGGACGATGGCACTGCTGCCCAAAGCAGGACATGGAAATGACCTAATGATACTTACCCTCCACATTGAGAAATAGATGGATAGTGGAGTTTCCTCCTCTACTTAATCACTGTGTGATCAATAGAGAGGCTTCAAATACTGTATTGAAGAGGACAGTGTAACCTGTTTGGGATGTTCCCAAACAAGAAAGAAGGCAGACTTTGATGAACACTGTCACAGAATCATAATTTCGGCTACAGTGTTGGATAGCTTGTGAGTCAGTAGGAAGCAAGATGTAAGTCAGGTGCTCCAGTCTCTGGTATACTGTCAACTAAGTAGATAAACTACACAGAGAAACAAATAAAAACAAGAACGGATCCATCTTTCCATCCTCACTATTAATTCTGATTCCAAAAAGAAAGTCTGGAGATTCCTTGCAACTGTTTGAAGAATTACTGGAGTAAAGAACCAAGGCCAGGGACCTGTAAGATGGCTCAGTGAATAAAGCTGCTTGCCGCCAAGCCTGATGACCTGACTTTGCTCTCCAAGACTCACTTAATAGAAGGGAATATTTGCCTCCACAAGTTGTCCCTTGACCATCACACAGGAACTGTAGCATGCATGCATGCATGTAAAAAACACACTAAATAAATACATAAATAAATATAATTTTAAAGCAATTATAAAAAAAACGTAAGTCTAAAACTTGGTAAGACACAAATATATATCCATGAGCATGCAGCCATCAGCAAAGGTTCTAGTATTACCTATCATTTAAGTGGTATATGAAAAACAATTACTTATAATTTATAATTGTTAGTTTATAATTATTGTTTTAAGTGTCATTTATATCAGAAAGGGAGAAAAGTGGCAACTTGAGTGCTTGGGAAATGGCTCAGTGGTATAATGCCTACTGTGCAAGCGTGAGGACCTGAGTTCGGATCCCTAGTATGCACAAAAACACTGAGTATGGTGGTGAGCATTTGTGACACCAGCACTGGGAGGCAGAGACAAGGAGAGGACTTGGATTTGTTGCTCAGCCTGTCTAACTGTACCACTGAACAACCATGCCTCAAAAAAAAAAAAAGCAATAGAGAAATACCTAATGTTGAGTTTTGGACTCCACATGTGTACATACAGGTGAACACACCTGTGGTACATTACATACACACACACATGATTTAAATTTTCCAAGCCAAAACCACTATATTACTGGCTCTATATATGTTCTGAAATATTTGTGAAATGATTAGTTATGGCCCTACAAATGCATGTATCCTGCATATCACACAGCTACTTTTTATTTGTGTGCGTGTATAGAACACTTAGGGTCTTTTATAGAAATTTCCGGTGCACAGTAAAATCTAACTATAGCCTTTGTCTTGCACATTGGCTATCCATACTTATTTACCCTATAATCTGCAACTTTGTGCTCTTTAATTTACTAGTCATTATTTCCTCCCTATACCCCAGCCTGATAACTACACTCTATTTTTAATTTATATGTGCTTAGGTTTTTAAAATACTTAAAAATAATTGTATATTCTGCATTTACATAACTTCTACCCCCTCTCCCCATGACTCCCTCTCAGAATCATGGTATATGTGTAACTTACTGGGTTCATGTAGTATTGCTCTGTACATGGATTTACAAATGATCTTTCTATGCTAATTTTCCACTTGTAAATGAGATCACACAAAACCTTTCTGTATGGATCTGGTTTATTTCACTGAGAATTTCCTCCAAATTCATCCAAAGTGCCATAAATGTCAAACATAAAGACCTCCCTTTTTTAAGTGTGTGTGCACGTGTTTTAGAAATTAATATAATTTATTTTACTACTCATTAACAAACACCAGGTTGCTTGTTTTGGCTGTTTATCTGACAACGTAGATGTCTCTATATGGTTCTGTATGCAATGTGCTAGCTTCTGTTCTTTGCATACATCCAACAGAGAACCTGCTAGACCAAATGGTGGTTCTAGTTGTAATATTTTTTGAGGACTCTTCATGCTTATTTCCAAATAACTCTACAAATTCTCATTCCAATCAAGAGATCACAAACTCGTTGTGTGTTTACCTCAAATAGGATAGCAACAACAGACTAAAGAAATGATCCTGCTCAAGTCTAGTTTGGTGAACAAAATGGGTTTAATTAGGGTTACTTACAGAAATGTGGGTGAAGGCTACTTAGAAGCGCATAACAGACTTATAGACAGCTATACCACCCAAGAAGAGTATCCCTACCTTAGCAATTGTTAACTACTTATACATCCTCTAGGAAGGGCAGGTCTCTGTGCTCCATTGTGATCTTACTGTGTACCACTCAGTGAGTCCTTCATGGGCAGCTTACTTCCTGAGCCATGCCTCCTTCCTAGGACTGTCAGTGAGCCTCATCTTGTGACGGTTCCACACAGTAATCACAGCTGCTCTGATTTCAAGATGGTAATGGCCCTGTCGGGCCTGGAGGACAGTGTTCCACAGTAGGAAGATGTCATCAGCCTGCCATCATTGCTAGTGGACAGACATTCGTGAAGCCAACACTGTGATCTAGCCTGTAGCAGTAGAGAGAGGATTAGAATGAACACAAAGTGACAAGCTGCTGGACTCAAGAGATGACCAGCATTTATACCTGGAATCATCTTCATGGAAGCAAATCCTAGAAAATAAGAATCGCAGTGGGTGTCATCTGAGGAAATAAAAATCATTTGGCTACATACTTTCTTTGACCATCTATTATTTTTTATTTTACTTTTAAATATTTGATTATTACTATTGATTCTTTTTTAAAAAAACTAGAATATCTCTGAAAAATCCTTAACCCTTGACATCACCACTATATCAAATATAGTGTCTGAACATTTGGAAGCAATAAAAATATTAATTAAGAAAAGTAAATAAAATTCCTCCCTCAATAATACTTGTAGCTAATTAAGTTAATATGTAGAGTTAAGTTAATATATGAAATTAGGATGTGTTGCTCACTGTGCAAGGAGAGAGTGAAAGGAGAAAAACAGACAATCTTGACCTTATTTGTCACAGTTCTATGATTTAAAGAGGAAAGAATGATAATGATCTGGTAATGATTTAGTAGAAAGAAAGAGCTGTGAGAGCATTGAAGGAGAGCAGTGAATTCTGCTTGCAAAGTCTTATGGAAAACAAATCATTAGGTCAGTCTACTTTACAAATATTGATAGATGCCAATCTATGGATGTGGATGTGGATGTCAGGATTTGTGTCCATGTCAGGGCTCAGATGGTCAATTAAATCTCCCATATGGCTCTCCTTCTCTAAATAGGAAATATATAGTTAAGTAAATAAACCAATGGTCATAAAGGCAGACAAGGAATACTGTCCCATCACTAGAAACTCTGTGTAGGTTAGGGCTCCTAGGATAAAGTGATAGGAAATGTATGTATGGGCCAAGATGGAAAGGGCCTCTCCTGACTTTCACACCAAATACTATGTTTTATCTTTAGGAGAGATCATTTTATAACACTGGAATAACTCATATATCTATGAATATATAATAAAGCATATATATATATATACATATATATGTGTGTGTGTATAGATGCTTGTATACATGTATACATATATATACACATATTCATATTGCTATCATAAGACATACAATAATGTATACTAGACATACTAAGATGTGTTTAAATCAGTTTCTTTTGCTATATTTTAAAGTTTAATATAAACTCAATATATTTTTATTACTATATTTTGCTCATGAAGACTATTTTAATTTAATTTTTGACATGAAATATTTTTGGGGGAATCTTTAATAGTAGACAATAGTAGACTTCTTAAACAGTAATTTTTCAAAGAAGCAGATATTGGCCGTCTTCAAGTATGCTTTGTTCCCTAAACCAGCATTTTGCAGATACTACCTTAATTACAAACGTAATTGCTTCCTGTAATTCTAAACCAGTAATGCATGAAAATTAAAGCGAACAGCAAACAATGAATGGTTGGTTATTGCTAAATATCCCCTCTTTTATGGAACATTTGGTAGCATCTTTATATACCCTCAAATAAAAACCTTGGTAAATTCTTTTATCCACTGTATTACAGTGACTGTTTTATCTTTTAAAAATTAGAGAATGGTAACACTGGAATATTGGCAGAAATTTCAATATTGTTCCTTAGTGTCATCTGACTTAAAAGCTTTTATTTTGAACTAGTTAGGATTCAGGTAGTTAAAACTCTTGGACTGTTTAATATTCTGTTTTTAGCGTTGTGCCTCCTAAGTTGTCTGAAGAGCTCCAATTATGACCCAGCCTCCAGTTCAGCTGTTGCATGCCCCTTAGGTTCTCAGAGAATGGATGCAGAAAATGTACACAGACAGGTGCATCGTCAACCCCAGTGAGCAATGCAACTGCTCCTTGTCCTCTTACTTTGGAGAAAATCTGGTAAGTATAGTTCATGCTGTAGTTTTCTGGATTCTTCTATGTATCCACCCTGCTTCCCCAAAGCATCAAGAACTCCCTCTCTATGGACAACATGAAAAGTAAGAAAGAGAAAAGTCCAAAGCATCATGAATAGCAATTAAGGGTTGAGAGAGACATAGTCTCAGTCCAGTGCAATTCATAATTCACCCCCCCTCTAAGATCCAGAATGGGCCAATTAAATGTTCTTGATATACAGTGTTCTGTTGAACTGGAAAGAATCCTTATGTTATCCTTAGAAATGGAAAGTTGTGAACAACTCATATCTACTCATAATTTGGATGGGATGTTTTACATGGTCTGGACCCAGGGTTCTCAACCTTGACTTTGCACACTGGAGAAAATAACATTCTACTGTATCCTAACAGCCAGTGATAAAAGTGATGGATTCGTCCTCAGCAACTACAAGAAAGAGCCTAACAGATTAAATATAGGGAAAATGTAGCTTTGAAAGACCATATTCAGCACCAAAGTTATGCGGGCAATGCCACCTTGCTCTCTCCCCTGGCTGTTTCCACCCCTTACCCCAGAACCTCTGTGGTCACATCCTAACTGACAAGACTCTGTTCCTGCTGCACAAACTGTGAACAGGCAAATGCACAAGGGCATGGAGAGACTGAAGTTCAACACCCTCATATTCTGACTGTAAAGGGTGACCTATTTCCTGTACTGAGATCCAAAAGCACCCTGATACTTGGCTTTCTTTCCAAGGCCTAATTATCCCCTGGCTTTTGACCCACCATGTCCTTGTGGGTTATGATAAAACCATCCCCTCTAGGCTGAACATAGTTTTAATGCACTCCTTCAGTACGAAACTGATGCCGCACTTAGACTCTTGCAGAATTAAGAAGTTTAAGGTTATACTACTACTATGAGTTTTATGGAAACCTGTATTTAAAGAGTTCTATGGTTCTGGTGTATTTATATGTATGCATTTTAATGTGGTCATTCTATTTTATTCCATTAGTGGAATCAGTGCTACTGTAGAAACAGAAGCATCGCCTTCGGCCACTTTAAGCAAACATTGTGTGAAGCATATTGAACGTGTAAACTGAGACCCACTGTCAGATTCTGATTAATCTTTCTGGCGAACTCTGGGGTGGCAAGTGCACTCTCCCAGTGGGATTGACTGCATCCTAATGGCTTTGCTCTGGGTCTTTCATATTTTCAAGTCATTTCTTCCTTTCCACTCTGCATTAAAAACACTATTCACATATGTTGAGGTTCTTATAAATAATTTACTCATTTATATCAGGTTAAAATCATAATATGAATTGGATGCAAATATTGCTATTTGCAGACTTCATAGTTTGCACTGTTGTCCTCTTAGTGGGTATTAACCAATAAACAGTGACATGAGTCTGTACTAGAGGACAAAATTTTCCCATTCTTCCCTTCCTCCTGTGTCAGTCAATTTTATTTCCATTGTGACCTATTAACTGAAACAACCTAAAGGAAAGGATCATTTATTTTGGCTCATGGTTTCAGATGTCAGTCCATTATGATAGAGTGGGCATGACAAAGCAATTCATGGCTCAAGGGTAGGATATAGAGTAAATAAAGGGAATATAGGAAAAAGTCAAGACCAAGTGTCTGACTTCCTTCAAGAAGGCCTTGTCTCTTACCTTTTACTACTTCCCAATAATGTCATTAGACTTTGAATCTGTCAAATAAATAATGAACTCATTAGGTCAGAGACCTTGTTATCTACTTGTCCCTTGAAATGCCATGACAGATACATCCACAGGTTTGCTTTACTAGCCTCCTGGCATTCCCCAAATTCAGAGAAATTAACAACTCCTAACTGACCAGCATGCTGTCCCCAACCCTTGACAACCGCTGAACCTCTCACTGTCTCCAATCAACCTTTCTAATATGTCACAGAATTGGAATTATTAGACATGCTGCCTTATCAGGTGGCTTTTTTTCTCACTTATATTTCCTCTTTATCTTTTCCTGACTATTCTCTGATAAAAGATATCTTGGTTATATCTTGGTTACAAATATGAATAAAGCTAAATCAGACATTCATGTGGTGGATTCTGTGTGTTTTTAACTGCTTAACTTATTTGAATAAATATCTGAAAATTTGACTGCTGTATCTCATGCCAAGAGGTTTTTGTTAAGAAGGGGACATCCTGTCTTCCAAATTTGCCTTGCCAATAACAAAGATAGATAGTTCCGTTGGCTTACATCCTTGACAATATTGGTTGTCAGTGTTTTTGGATGTTGGTCACTGTTATAAGTGTGTAGTAAGAGTGAGATTGTTTAAACTTGCAGTTTCCTATTAGAAAAGTCAGCATTGACACAGAACATATGAAATCTAAGAACTATGTTGTGTCGTTTTCTCTCTTGCTTTTGAAATATGGGAATTTCTGTTGATAAAGCCAGTCTATTAGTAAGCACATCAGAAGCTTTCTTTGTTCTATTATGTAATTAAATACCTTCTTTATTTTTGGCACTTCTCTTTTCACAGAATTCCATCTTTCTGCTTACATGCTATACCTATTGTTGTATGTTGCTATTTTTTGCTATTAGCATATTAATCAGTCCTTTTCCCTATCTGATAATGGCAACATCACTTGCACATCTGACTGAACCTGCTTCTAATACTTTCTTTTAATTTTCAAACCATCCCTTGTCTTTTAGCATACCTTGTAAATATTTTCTTTGTTGTTATTGAAAGCAGGGCATGAGATCGAGTTTAACGAACTCGGAAAATAGACCTTGAATATTGTGGTGGTAAGATGCAGAGGAAGAGAGTCACTTAGCAGTTTATGACTAGGTCTCTGTCCCTGGGAACCTGTAATCCTGAGCTGTGTGTCTCCACTTGCTCCTCATTCAGACGAGATGGGATGGCTAGAGAAGGCTGGAGCAGGCAGTCTCTGTTTTCACTAGGTCAGCAAGGCACAAGCACAACCTCTAGGCTCTAGAGAGACAGGTTTTCTTGAGAGAAGACCTTATTAAAAGAAAGTTTGGTGTGCTTCACAACTATTCCCTTTTCCCCCTACTGAAAACAGGGGCGTCACTTTCTGTAGTTTTCCTGTGAGGCCAGGGAAGTGCTCCTGGAGAGACAACCCAGTAAAATATGGCTTTAACCCCAGGCAAGTCCTGCCGATATATTTTGTGCTGAGACTTCTTCACACCAACCTTCAGTAATCTGTCAGTTGCAGTTATATGTCCATACCCTGGCACTGTTACTTGCGAAGGATTGTCCATGGTGAGCAACAGACAGCAGTTGGCTCTGTGGCTTCATGAGTTTGAGGTCAGCCTAGTATACATAGCAAGATCCTGGGAATCCAAGGCTACATAGTGAGACTTTGTCTCAAATCAAAGTAATGTTAAGAATGTATATATTCTCTATATATTTAAATATTGCCATCAAAAATGTTTCAAAATAAAATTGCATGAATTCACATATATTTCTCAATAGACACATTAAAAACACAATTTGTTTTGAAACAAGTTGTTTTAAAAATCTTTTCTACCATCAAATAAATATAATGAGAAGACATATTCTTTCATTTGTTGATTTGATTTAGAAAGATGGACTTTCTTCTAGGTCAGGTAGCGTTGAACTCTCCACCTTCTATAAGTGGCATCCCCCACACTCAGCTAGTGGAAATTCTTTCTAAGAATGAAGTTAGATTTTATGAACAAATATTGGGCCTGATGATGTGTTTATGGAGTATTTTACTGGATTCTCCAGAGTTGTGTGAGTACCCTAATAAACAGAGCACAAAACCTATGGGTTGGGTTATATACCAAAGAACCACTTAGAAACCTTTTGCTTTTAGAACTTTTCCTTTTTCTAAGCAGTTGAATGTATTTCTTTTGTTAGTCATATTTAATCAAATAGAACAATATTTGGTGTAATAAATTTATTTCTTTGGATAGAAAACAGTGTATGTAAGAGTTGAGTTATTCAATATCCCTGAAAAGGACAAATAATGAGGACAGGGGGCCTCTATTTCTAGGGTATCCCTATTTCGGGGCTCCATGAAGATCTCCTTGTATTAGCTATTTTATTCCTTGTAATAATTTTATGAAAAGTGTGAACTTATAATAAAGAATACAAATTTAGGGGCTAGAGGGATGACTCTGTGGTTAAGAGGGCTTGCTGCTTTATCATGAGGACCCAAGTTCAGACCTCAGCACCTACATGAGGCAGCTCAGATGTGCCTTTAACTCCAGCTGCAAGGCATGTGACACCCTCTTTAGGCCTCCATGTATACTCACACCCTCACATGCATATGAATGTGTGCACATGCACACTACTAGAAATAAAAATGAAAAATTAAAAACAAAGGATATAAAACAATTTGAACTGTGACTTTAGCTCTGCGATAGAGGGCTTGCCTAATATGTTCAAGGGCCTGGGTTCCATCCTTAGCACTGAAAAAAATGAAATAAAAATGAAATAATAAATTGTAACACAGTTGGAGAAGTTACATGGTTTGTGTTAATGTGATCTAGATTTTGTTCTGACTGCTATACAGAAGATAAGTCTCTTTCATTTGGTGGTCTTTGCTGTAGTTCTTGTTTATTCTCCATCTTTAATAATCATATTATCTTTTACCTCAAAGCTCCAAAGTATGGCAGTAGGCACCTATGGTAATATCAGCTAGCATTTTCAAAGTGCTAAATCATTGTTCTAAATGTTCATCATTCCTACTGTATACACAAAGAATAACATGCTACATGATAAGATTAAGAAAAAAGATAATGTGATGCCCTGAGACTGTCTCAAATACCTCTCAGACTATGACTACACTTGAAAGGGGATGTAAGTTTAAATAATGTCAGTACTGTGGGCCCTGCTCCAGTGTGCTTATGAAAAGAGGGAACTAGACACAGATATGTGTTGAAGGAAAATGACTTGAAGACATGGGGGAAAGTTGGATCATCCGTGTCCAGGTAACTGGCCTTGGAGAGAAGCTCTTTTCAGACTTCTAGACTTTATTAGGAAATAAAATGTCAGGTGTAAGGCATCTGTTCATGATGCCTTCATTCTACCAACTTTAGCAAAGTAATACAGAAGTCACTTGTAAGATATTTACTATAATAAGCTACAGGGAAACCATGGACTAATCCTGCTGTCTGCATGTCTGGCCTCAATAGAAGATTGAGTCTACACAGGCTAAGCTGTCATTATCCAAGTATCTTAAAACTTTTGTTTTCCAAGTTGTTACAACTTCAGGAAGGACAGACATGTAAATAGCCAAATCTAGGGCACTTCTATTGATTATTAACCTGTAATGGCGACTGAATCTTTTAGTGCTTAGATCAAATAAGAAAATGGCTACAAGGTCAAGACAAATGGATTTGTAGCAATTGATTAGTAGCTGAAAATACAGAGAAAATAAAAGACAGATGTAGAACAATCAATGAGAATAAAATGCTAAGAAGAAAGAATTTAATGAGTGGGAAATGTTTAATAAGGAGACATGAGATAGAAACTGCTTTTGTTACTTCTTTCAAGAAAGATCAGCACTGTTTATTATAGATTAAATTGAACTCTGAGAACATTGTCTACCTTTTCTCAGCCTTGTGAGGGTTCATTACTGCAGTGAAAGGGCCCTGACATCCATCAAAACTTGATTTTTAAGGAGCTTTCCAGTTACCTTAAAACTTGGTTCTTTATTTCTTTGGTGAGGAGATAATTAACTTTTACCTGCTTTTTACTAGTTTAGTCTTTAAAAGAGCAGAGAGTATTTCACCTGTGACATTTTCCATTTAGCCATCATCACCTCAAGTAGTGAATCCCATAATGTAGCACAAAATACTATTTCTACAGGAGATCTGTGGAGATTTCATCTACATACTTATGTAACTTTATCTACTCCAATGACTTTTGAGAAATTTGTGTTGAAGAACTACTAACTCATTCCACACTACTAAGAGGTCCTTAATAAACATTTAAAGAGTTATGTATTTTTACGTGTATGAATGTTCTTCTTGCATGTATATAAATGCACCCTGTGTGTGCTTGGTGCTCATGGAGGCCATAAAAAGAGTTGGATCCCCTGAAACTGGAGTACAACTGAATGGTTCTAAGTTGCCAGATGGATGCTAGGAACTGAACTCAGGTCCCTTGTAAGAGCAGAAAGTGTTCTTTACTGCTAAGTCATCTCTACAACTCTTGTGGATTGTGTGTGTGTGTGTGTGTGTGTGTGTGTGTGTGTGTGTGTGTGTGTGTGTGTGTGTGTGTGTTCCATGTCCATATGTGTATTTCTGTGCTTATATGTATGGGCACATATGTAACATGTGGAAGTGCATGAGTGAAAGAGACCAGTAATCAGCCTCAGGTGTCATTCCTCAAATGCTGTTCTTGTTTTCTGAGGCAGCCTCTCTTACTAGTGAGAAGTTCACCAATTGGGCTAGGTGGCCTGGACAAAGAATCCTAGGGGTCTTCCTGTCTTCATCTCCCTAGCATGGGATCACATGTGTGCATCACTCTACCCAATGTATTTTACACAGGTTCTAGGGTTTGAACTTGGGTCCTGTTTGCATGTCATGCATTTTTGCTGTCTGACTTATCTCTGTAGCCTTGGACAGATTTAGATACAATGTATTTTGTGTACTGGTACAAATAACAAGGATGGTTATGATGATGGAAATGATGAATTTTTGAGCATTTGCTGAATATTCATCAGGTTCTGGGGCATACACTAACAGATTTTCAAAGGGTTTATATACAGGGCAAAATTTTAACAGTAGAATGAACTATGTATGCTTGCTTCAAATTATTTCCCTGTAGAGACACTTCTTTTTAGGAGCACCTGATGGGAATAGTCCTGGGCATATGAAGATTTGGGAAATTGCGTTCAAAGCTTCCATTTCCCCTTTATAGCTAACATCACTTTTAAATTGACTGATGGATTATCTGTAATATGGAGTTAGCTCTTTCTAGGGGATGACAAGAATGTTTATTAATCCTTCCTCTTTCACATATGGAAATATTCAGAACAAGTGTTTGAATTAGCTATGATCATATACTAAGCTCATTAAACTGTTGGCTTGAAGGAACAGCCTGTCTGGACTTTGGTCTTTCTCTTTTCCACTCTAGCCCTAGCATTTGGCTATATTAATTACTCTCATGTCTGCAACACATTTATTTCCTCTTTTTATTCCTCCCATATAGCTATTTCCCCAATTCTGATGCTGGTTGGATGTGTTCAGAGTGTGGCCTATGCTCTTATTTTTGCATGTATAATCATCCCACAGTTTGAATTGTCCTATCTGAATGCCTCTAGCTGAGACTTCTCTCATAAAGTCATTTTCCCACATATGGCTGCTGGCTTACCTTTTGGTGTCTAACAGAACAAGAAATCCATGTAAATAAAGAATGGGCTTTGTAATATCTTCGCCCTCAAACTTGTTCTTATCTAAACTAATTTCCATTTAAATTAATGACAACTTTATCCTTCTGTTTCAGGTTAGAAATGTGTCATCATTAACTCTATTTTATCTTCCAAATCTAGCACTAAGTATATCTTTTCAGTTCTTTGTTAGTGTAGACAGGGAGTTTGATCATTCTATATTACTGTAGCCCTGATTTAAATTTTACCTGAACAATTATGATAGCTACAGTTCCATTTACAGTACAGCACCCAGAATAAGACTTTAAATCAACTCACAGCATTTTTCTATGCAAAAATTTCAAGAGTCCCATTTCTTTCTCAAAGTGAATGCCAAAGTATGAGAGTGGTACTCAAGGTATTCCTGATCCACACATTGTCAGCTCACTGATGGGATACCAGCCCTACTTGATTCCAGTCACCCTGACATTTTTTTCCTGTTCATTGATCATGACTGACATAGCTCATTCATACTCTCTTGACGTTCCTCTTCCCTGCCTTGTTCCCACATCTCATTCAAATTGTTGTTCACATGCTGTCCACCATGATTGCCCTCTGAGAGGTAGCACTCTCCATCATGAGTGTCTTATCTCCCATCTACATTTATTTATGTCTTACTAAGATTATGTTATTTTGTAACCTATTATGATAACACAAAATTCACAAGGGACTTTTTCATATTGTGATTGTTGTTGGACTCAGGTGCTGAGGATGAGAGAGAAACACACCAGGATGCTAAGCCTTGAAGGAGCAGGATGGTCTTTTGCAGACGGCAGCAGATTGTCTCTCTCCAAGTATTTCTATTCAATAATGACACAGAGACCAATTGGGACTTGGAAAAGTTCCATCTCTCAAAGTTTATGTTACACTGGCTGCTTGAAAGAGCAAACAACCCACAGAATTCCCAGTCTTTTCTGACCATGACTCACCATGGTCAAAAGCAAGACCTCCAGGTATGACAGGAGTATCGTAAGACCAAGGTCTGTGAAGCTGCAAACTCTCTCAAAAAATCAAGTGCAAACATTCCAATGAATTAACAATTCTTCAAGGTCCAAGCAAGTCTCAAAACAATTTCTTAACCTCTACTGATTAAGCCAGACACAGCACAGGCTTTGCTAAACTGTTTCACTACAAAACCAGATATAAAGGCTTTACTATACATTTCAATTCAATTTTCACAAAAGTTAAATTTTTTCTTAATATTTTCTTTATGTTACTAGGGGTTTCTTCTCTTTTTTTCCTCCAAAAAATTGAATTTTGGCTGTCCTGACTAACTAGGTTTGGACATCTGTGCCAATATGAAAATTACAAAGACAAGTAATAGGTTACTGAAGAGAATGGAGATTTACTTCATGTGACCACACTGAGAGAGGAACATATAAAGGGGGCCAGTGATTACCAAATCCATCTTCTGGGATACTAAGAACAGATTCAGGTTTAAACAAAGGACAAGAGGTGTCAACAACTTAGGAGTTCTGTGATTCTGACAATCACCAGCCATCATTGTCTTGGCACCAACCTGTCCTCCATGGTGGTCTGCTACTGTGTGAAATCTCTGTGTAGGGAGCAATTTCTGCCTCTGGCTGTCATCAGAGTTTGAGCCTTTCCTTTCCCTACCATGGGATTCCTGGGACATTCTAATTCCTTCTGATCCATCGTTTCAATAGTCTAATAGATGAAGGAGGATGAGGGACACAGATGCCTCTGTAGAATATGTCTTCTCATGACTTGGTAATTACATTCATTCCTAGATCACTGGGGTTTATAACAATGTGGAGCTCACAATAACTCTTAAGTAACCATTGTATGAACGAATGTCAGGAAGAAGCCTGGAAAAAAGCAAAGATGAGAAGATATTTTAAGTTATCTGCTATTGTATTTAGTATTGGGTATAGAGATTGATAAAACCACTTGTATCTCTATTGAAGATTGTATTATCTATGTAAAGATAACTCATAAAATAAGGTAAACTTACAAATGATAAGATCTTATAATTTTTGATTAACTGACTAACTGGTTAACTGGTTACATTGTTTGTGATTAAATAGACTCTTCAACATTCTATTGATGTCTACTTTTACAGATTTAATAATTAGAGAGACCCAATAATATAAAAGAGAATAAAACCTCAAACCTGGGGCTAGAGAGATAGCTCAGGGATTAAGAGTGCTGGTTGCTCTTCCAGATGATCCAAGTTTGGTACCCAGCACCTACATGTCAGCTCACAAACATCTATAATTCTAGTTCCAGGGGATCTGATGCCCTCTTCTGGCCTCCAAGGTCACCAGGCATGTACATGGTGCAGAGACATACACATAGACAAAACAGTCATATGCATCAAATAAATAAATAGATAGATAAATAACTTAAAAATATCTTCACATCTATACAGAGTAAATTGTTGAAAATATCACAAATATATACTTAAACATTTTACAGAGATTTAAAAAACATGTTAGATAAACATATTTAGTGATACTGCTTTTAGATGTGACTTTGACAATGATTTAACTCTAAGTTAGCTCTAAATACTAATTATTACTTCTCGAACTTAATACATAGACATCCAATCATGTTGGAGGCCAGATGTAGATATAGATTAAGGGTAAAATGCTGTTTGTTTTTTAGCTAATTCAATCCCCAGTCCTCGTCCTTGAGCCCTGGAGCACTTTAGTCTCTACAAAATCTAGTCTTAAATCTAGAACTGGAAATCTTCAGCCTCCGTACAATCTAGAACATTTAAGCCTCTGAGACTTACTGCAGACTGGGCCACTCTGACTAGCTTCTTCTGAACTCTGACTCTTCTCATTCAACTCACTCATCCTGGCTCAAATTCTTCTCCAAGTTGACTGGTTCAAACTGATCTTCTGAGCTGACTTAACTGTTTCTGACTGAATACTTCTGACTCTGGAGACTCTGGCTTGTGCTCTGACGTCTCAGACTGAACTGTTCTGCTTGGTTTCAAACTGACTTATCCTTCCAATCTGATACTGACTTTTGCTGAGCTGCCCCTCTGTCTCTACAACAAACTCTTCAGACTTCTCAGCCTGCCTGTCTCATACTGTCTCTGTGTCTAAGTTTTTACTGCTCCATTCTGCCTCAGTCAGCCTCTTTGCCTCTGTGCCTTATCTTTAGTCAGAACATTCATTGCCTGGGTCTTGTCCTCTGTCTCCACTCTCTGAGCTGAGATCCTGCTTTTCTATCCTGAGAGTTGGGCATGTCCTCACTCTGACTTACTCTGCCAATTCTTCCTCTGATTCGTCACTTTGTATACCCTTCACTCTGCCTCATCTCAGATGTCACTTCCTGTCTGACACTGACTCCTTCTGAGCTCTGCTTCCTCCTCTGCTTCCTGTTTCTCAGGTGCTGGGATTAAAGGCATGCTCCATCACTGCTTTCTGAATACTGGATTAAAGTTGTGTACCAACATTTTTTCTACCCTAGAGCAGACATGCTGATGAATTAAAAGATTAAACATTTTTCTACATTAATTTATAACAGAATTACATTTTCAAAAGGAAATAAGCTACATTTATGCACACATGATAACAAGAAGTACAGTGATGTTTTATGAGTATGTATGCTTGTATACACATGTTTATATGTTCATGTCATATGTACTAGATATATGTGTACATGTATACAAGCGTGTATGTATACACGCACATGGAGGCCAGAGGTCAAATCTGGGTGTCTTCCTCTATCACTCTCCAAAATATTTTTGGAGACAAGGTCTCCTACTGAATCTGGAGGTCACTGTTTTGGCACATGCTGCCAACAAGCCCAAGTGAGGCTCCTCTTTTTTTCTTCCCAGTATACCCCATTGTGCCTACCATTTTATATCATGCTGACAATCCAGACTTCGTTGCTCATGCTTGTATGGCAAGCAATTTCCTATCCAAACCATCTTCCTAGCCCTTGCAATAGCATATAATAGTGATGTGTTGCACAGTTTTAGCTTGATGGGCAAATTTCATGTATTTCTTCTGCTTTAACTATAAACAATGAGCACATTTTTAAAGTAACAAAATTTAAATAATTAAAAATCAACTGTCATACAAATAATTACAGTTCTTTGTCCATTTTTTTGGATACCTGTAGACTCCCTCCCGCTCCCTCGCCTTTCAGAGTACCTGCTTATGGAAGCCTTCTGTGCACTGATGTGCTGATTGGATTAAGTAGAATTGAAATTGCCCTATATGGATAGGAGAGGTATGTTGTGAAACCAAAGCTGCCAGTCACTACATCTAATTTTTAATTAAGCACACTAACTCTTCCCAGTAACAGCTGTTATCATGGTTCTTCAATTCTGTGACTTGATAAATAGCTCAAGAAATGTTATATATTAAAAAAAAAAAACCCATAATCATGCAAGCCTTTTCTCACTTTTTTCATATGCTTTGAAAATAAAATCCCTCTAAATTGCCACTTTCCTGAAAAGCTATGACTGAATGCTTGCAGAAAACAAGCAACACACACTACCTACTCTAACACTGGCACCAAATCACACCTTTTTCTTTTAAAACATCTTTTTAATATCAGCGCTTCTCCAATGCTAATGAAAACCTTTGAGTAAAGTGTGAGTTATTCTCCTTTTTTAAAACTGAAAATAGATCTCTTGGTGGGGCTTTTTTAGTCTCAGACTTCCAAGATTCTTCATCTATATCAAACCTGCATCACTGACTTAGATTCTTGCTGCTATCTTTTTCCAAAGTAGAGTCACTGGTTTCTATTTCAGGATCTCCTGAGTTGCTAAGGGCTCAGGAGTGTAGTGTTGGGAGTGGGGGATCTGAACTCATGAATTCTGGTCTGTGCCACATTTTTTTCTCCTAACTGTAAATGGAACCTGGTCTAGCCGAGAGATGACAGTTGCTCTTTGAACATGTGTGCTCCCTGGTGACCTTTTGAGAGTAAATAAAATGATAGCAAAATTCTCTCTTAAGGTCATGAACAAACAAAACCCCAAATAGCTAGTCTAATTAACACGCACATAATCAACTCTTTGAAAAAAATAAAACAAAAACAACAACAACAACAAAAAACCCCAACTCATCTCATGATAAAAACTAAAGTTATCTATCAGGCGCGTTGCAAAATGTGAATATGCTTGTTATAGAATGTATTTGAAGAAAAAGAACCTTGTATCTGATATGCTGTAATATGTGTAAACATATGAGGGAAGAATTTGTTAGGGTCTTGATGCTGATGTGGATTTGTGAATGAGAGGCAGAGAAGGGACTGTTTATTCTGTCTTGTGTCTTGATCATGCTCTCTGGGCTCCAAAGAATGCTTAGAATCTTAAGATGCAAATAGCTATTTCAGATCTTCTGCATGTCTTCCCCATACAAGTAAGACACATCAATCAAAGACATAGGTGTTTCTATTACAAAAAGTTTTCTTTCATATGTGTGTCACCAGCATGCATCAAGCATAATATCAGCAAAAAGTGCAAATAGTTACTATTTCAAGTATGACCAAGTGATACCTAAAATTTGTGGTAGGTAAATAATGAAATTATTATTATTACTTTTTGGCACTCAGAACATTTATTTTTTTTAACAAAATAAAATATAATAAGATAAAACAGCTGGGCAGTGGTGGCACACGCCTTTAATCCCAGTACTCAGATGGCAGAGACAGGCAAACCTCTGTGAGTATAAGGTCAGCCTGGTCTATAGAAAGAGTTCCAGGACAGCCAGAGTTACAACAGAGAAACCCTGTCTTGAAACACAAAAACAAACAAACAAAAAAAAAATAAAACAATACCCACCATATCACAGTTAGACAAGGCAAATCAACAGAAGAAAAGGGCCTCAAGAACAGGCACAAGAATCAGAGACCCATTTGTTCACACTCTCAGGAATCCTATAAAAACACTAAACTGAAAATTATAATATATATTCAGAGGACTATATGCAGATCCATGAAGACCCCATGCATGCTGCTTCAGTCTCTGTGAGTTCATATGCGCTTTGCTCATTTGATTTAGAAGGTCTTGTTCGGGTGTCTTCTATCTTCTCTGGCTGATACTCTTTCTACCTCCTCTTTTTCTGTAAGGTTCCCTGAGCTCTGAGGGGAAGGATTTGATAGAAACATTTCATTTAGAGCCATGTGTTCCAAGGTTTCTCTCTGTGTGTAATTTCTGACTATCGGTCTTTGTATTTGTTCCCATCTACTACAGGAGGAAGCCTCTCTGATGATGGCTGAATAAGGATAAGGTACCAATCTATGAGTATAGTAGAATATCATTAGTCATCATTTTATTGCTACTTTTTTTTTCATTTGCTTAGACTAGTATTTGTTACCGTAGGTCTCTGGGTTATCTAGTCTCTATTTCTTGGTCACTCAAGCAGTGTCAGGTATGAGTCCCATCTTGTTCAGTGGGCCTTAAGTCAAAATAGACATTGGTTGGTTACTCCCACAAGCTTTATGCCACCATTGCCCTAGCATATTTTCGAGGTAGGACAGACTGTAAACCAAAAATCTTTGTGACTGGCTTTGTGTTTATGTTTCTCTTTTCATAGCCTACAAAGTACCTTCCTGTACTAAAGACACTAGAACATAGGGCTGAAGGTTCTATAAAAGCTCCAGCTCAAACTCTCCATGTTCAGTGAGTTGTGTGGTGTTGTCTTCAGCAATAATGCCTTGCTGTTTGTTTGTGGAAAACAAGCTATTAACTTAGCAACACTTTGGGGTGCTTTGGAGATTTCCATGGGATCCTTTGATCAACAACTAAATTGGATGTAACCCTATTCCAAATGAAGAAGCTTCATTTGGTGGCAAGAGATGGCTTGTTTGGACTTCTCCCTCATTATTTGGAGTCTGCATTAGAATTGCCTTCATATATTTTAGGACGTTTCCACGGTACTAGGTTTCAGTACTACCCTTCAAATGACCCTTAATTCTAGCTGTCTGTCCCCACATTCCTTCCCTTAACCCCATATCCCCCCAACCTGTTCTTCCTGTTCACATCCCTCCAGTTTGACTGGAACCATTTTTGAAGATGCTGTCTTTTTTTTTTCCAGTGTGTATTTCTGGCTTCTTTATCAAAAATCATGTGTCCATGGGTGTGAGGATTTATGTCTGGGTCTTTGATTTTATTCCTTTGATCAACATGTCAGTTTTCTGCCAATACCATGCAGTTTCTATTATTATTATACCTTTGTAGTACAACTTGAAATTGGGAACAATGAGACCTCTAGCAGTTCTTTCATTGTTCAGGATTGTTTTAGCTGTCTTGTTGCTTTGGTTGTTGTTTTGTGTTTCCATAGGAAGCTGATAATTGTCTTTTCAAGACCTGTGAAGAATTGCGTTGGAATTTTGATGAGAATTGAACTGAATCTGTAGATTGCTTTTGGTAGAATGCCTATTTTCACTATGCTCTCTGAGCATGGGAGATCATTCTGTCTTCTAATATCTCATTCATTTTTTTCATTATCATTATTACTTTTAAGTGAAAGGAAGAGGAACAGGGAGAAAATCTTTTTAAACATTAATTTATTCACCCATTCACTCAGTCATTCATTTATTGAGCGCTTACTTTAGCAGCAAAATGCTGCAGACCCTGTCTCAATATGTAATGTGAAAAATGATCAAGGAAGGAGCTTGACTTCAATCTCCACATACTTGCACATGTATGCACCCACCCACACGCAAATATTTATACACATAATACACACACACACACACACACACACACACACACACACACACACACACACAGAGCCAAGATAATAAGACAGATCTGTTTGGTGCTTAGGGACATACACTTTGAATCTTTAAAGTATAGAAATTCAGAACTCTTCATAAGCAGTGAAGTTGAGGAGAGAGAATGACTTGTAGAATAACTAACAGAAGTGGTTTGCTTATGTGATGAAATAATTCCTGTCATCCTTTGGAGAGATTGATTATTAGGAAAGAAACTCAACTACCTATAAAATGTGACAAATTCAATAAGACAGTAGAGCCAGATGGGCTTTCAACTTAATTTTGACAAAGTTATGTCTGACACGCATAGCTGTTTCTCCCCCTTCGAGTTTTTAATGATACACTGAAAGCTGAGGAGTTGCCAAAGCGAGTAAGAAAGGCCAGACCGAAGCTTCCCTAGACGGTAAGCCAAATTGAATTTTAAATTGTGCATATTGCCTGCACTACTTTATTTCAGTTTAACTATCATGAACAGCATCCAAACGTGAGATTATTACTGAAGTCAGGGGTCCTGGAGGAGAGCTAGTTTCCCTTAAAGAACATCACTGCTTATTATATCCACTGTTATGGTTACAATTTGGTCATTTCCCACCTTTGCACTGCTGAATGTAGGCAACGATCAGAAGGGTTTGGACTGAGTTGAACAGTGGTAGTGGGGTATCAAAGAGGAATAGGACTGTGAATTTTAAAACACTAAATAATTTATAATAAAACTAACGTAGGATATTTTCTCCAGAGGAGCCCATGCCCCACGTAGGGCCTACCTAAAGCCTACCTAAAATGTAGGTAGCAGCAACAGTTCCTTCAGATAATGGCTACTCTATCCCCTTGAGAGTTCTCCACTTCATTTGGTAATAAACTTTACCTATCTACTCTACCTATCTTCTGTTAAGCTCTTAGTTGAACTCTTTCAATGGATCAGGAAGCAAAAAGAAGTCTAGAACAGGATCCTGGTGGCATCCTCAGAGGATTCAAAGAAATGCTTGTATCCAATACAGCACAGGCTGGGTGTGTCTAGTTTCGGTAGAGGATACAGTGTGAGTATTCCAGGCTTATGCATAGCTATGCCAGCTGTATATAGTCTAGAAGGACTCTCTATTCAGTATGAGCATCCTGGGATTCTCTCTATGTGCCTGTTTATCTGTCTGTCTATCTATCTAGTTTCTTTCAGGCAAATACATGGAATTCAGTTAGCCTCATTATAAATTATTAATAGAAATGAAGCTTAAAAATTGCATTGCAGGGTCAATTCCCAATGGTAAAGGCATTCCTCCCTGGTAACCAGCACTTAAAAGTAGAGAAAATATTACCTTTAGTTCGTGAGCAGGCACAGCTTTGGCTTAATTTTGCTTTTTCTGGCCCCTTGTCAGTGACAATTAAATTAGCTTCTCTGTTTAGAAGTAAAAATCTGCTATTAAGTGATGCTCTGTGCACTGTAGGAAGTACTCACATCACTAGACAACTTTTTGAAAAGTGACAAATGACAAATCTAAATGAAAACCACAAAATCTTTAGAGTCCGGGCTATCTTTGTGACTGGCTGTATGCATTTACTCACTGTCTGCACTCATGTTTGTGTGTGTGTGTTAGTTTTTGGAACCACACTGGATTATAGAGATGAGTATGCTCACAACTTCCTTACAAGTAGGTTTTTAATTTAAATTTATTAGTGAGAGAATTAACACACCTTTAAAATTTGTTCTTATGTGTTGCCTGTGGTTTTATTTAGAACTGTTAGAAGTCAAAGCTAAAATGTCCATATTTTTCTGCTTCAAAAACAGCTTCTTGGTTTCCCATTAAATGTGAGCTCATTAATATTATTATTGTCATTATTGTGACTTAGTTTCTTGAGGCCAGTTTAGCCTGAACTCATTATATAGTTGAGGGTCACCTCAAACTCCTGGTTCCTGCCTCCACCTCCCTGTGCTGGGGCTACAGGGCTGTACCACCATGCTTGGCAGGACTTGGTTTATTTTCTTAAGAAAAAATTTTTTCTTTCCTACTTTCAAGGATTTCTTTATGGAAAAAACATGAGTCAGAAAAAACAGCAAGTAGGAAATTGAGATATAAAACACTGTAGGTATGGAAACAGGTTCGGGGAGAAGCTGACAGGCAGAGGAGATATTTTTTGGCTAAGAAAGAATTTTATGGGGTAGGTTAGTTTTGTTCTAAAGTAATGATTTGTTCCAAGATGGAAACTAACAGCTAAGGATGAAACTATAAGGCTAAAGCATGACATAAAGGCTTGTGGAAGATAAAATATATATTTTAAAAGAGAATGGATATGGTTAGTTTTGATATAATTAAATGATTTTTTTTGTTTTAATTAAGATCATTTTTTTTTGGCTAGGCATTAGCTTTAATCAATCAGTCTCTGTCACCTTCTTCAATCATTAGGAGAAACTGCAAAAGCAGACAACAGGACCAACCTCCTCACAAGACTTAATTCAATTTTTAAATTTGGCTTAAAAAAATACAAAAAACAAAAAACAAACAAACAAACAAACAAAAAAAAAAAAACCAGGGGTATAACAGAGATAACACAATTAGGCTCAGGGCAGTGATTCGAGGCAAAACAACAAGCCCAAATGGAGATATTAATACTTATGTCCTCAGAGAAAGTCAAGACAGAAGGATGATTCTAAAGTGATCCATGATTGCCACAGCAGTGAGAAAACAAGGGACAGGAAACCAACTGCCCCACTGGGGGTTTTATGGAAGCAGTTTCCTCCACAAATAAAAGAGCCACTTAGAAAGATGCCTCGCCATCTGGAGGAAGGATTGGTCATCGGTGCCAATAATCGCTGCAGAGTCAGAAGCTACTGGACATTCCCCAGAAAAATCCCTCCCAGACAACTAAAGGTTATCTTTGAGGTTCCTCGGGTAACTACTGATGTTAGGTCAAAATGTTGATTTTCTTTAGGGGCTTGGCTTTCTGTTTTTATTGATCATCCAAGACTCCTTTTGAAGCAAATTTGCATATTAACCCAGAGTGATGGGATATCCCCAAACTCACAGACACACTGAACCTATTTCTTTTTAAAGATTTATTTATTTATTTTATTTTCTGTGTTTAAGTGTTTTTGCCTTAGTGAATGCATGTGCACTGCTTGTATGCCTGGGGCCTGCAGAGGCCAAAAGAAGTCATCAGATATGAAGTGACAGTGTGTTGTAAGTCACCACATAGATGTTATGACTCAAACCCTGGTACGCTGAAAGAGAAACAAATGCTCTTAACTTTCCAGTCCCATCTATACATGGAACCTCTAGCATTTTCAAAAAGCTGGAAGGGTTGTAGTCATTCCAGCCTTGGGAAGTTCTGGTTTAGCAAACCCCTTTGTTCTGTATGTGGCAGAACGGTAAGGTATGCCATTTAAAGTTCTCATCCACAAACTAGGGGACATTTTCAGAACCATAGCTTACTTCTACAGCTTGATTATACATTCCTTTATTCTCTTTCCTTTTCTTCTTTTATTTGCTTATTTCTCTCTGTGTTTCTCTGTGTCTCTGTGTTTCTGTCTCTGTCTCTGTCTCTCTCTCTTCAGCCCAAGGATCTCACCCTCAAACTCAAAAGCTGCAATGAGGATAATTGTCTTTTAAAGCCACAGGGTCTTGATATTTTGACAGAAGCACATGGGTAACCAGCATCATTATTAAAGTGGGTTGCTATAAGTACACTTGACATCAGGTGATGCATTCCCCTGTTTTCTAAGATTTGCATACCCAATTTTAAACCTCTGTCAGAATCTACCAGAGTTTTGGTAAGGGGAAACGGTGAAATGGAGGCTATCTAGCCTCATGTGAGCTTCAGTCTTTGAAAATCAATAGCTACCAAAGCAACCCCCAGGCAAAATTTGAAGAATAAAATTTGTGGCCATAGAAAGATATAATAGAACACCTCTGTGGTGGCTCAGCACAGAGGTTGAGGAAACAGTTTTCACAGGTGGAAGCCCTGCTAGTTCTCAGCAGAGGGAACCACCATCATCCTGGCCAGCTCCATATTCAATCAACAGTGAAACCCCGAGCATCTCAGCTCAGGTGTTTCTATTCATTCAGAATTCCACACATGCAGATCATAAGCAATCAAACATCCCCCACAAAATCTAACACCTGCAGATAATACAAAATGCCAAGGCTTATGCATCCCTTTTTCTAACAGTGCACAAAACAATTATTTTATATACTAAAAATAAAATTCTGCAACAGAAGTGTAAATTTTAGAAGGAAGTTTTATTGTGTTAGGGATTATATACTGGAGCTTAAGAGAGAGAAGGACAAAGTGCTATGTAGCTAGAAAGGGTCTTTGGAAATCATTTACTAGCAAGGATCTCCCCCTTCCCCATGGAGTTAATAATGTTTTCTGAACTGAGGAATGGAAGGGATGAACTGGTTCTTGGGTTGGCCCTTGCATACCCTGACCATGAGCTTCTCAGTTTCAGTCATTTCTTCATGACCTCCCAGGCAAAGACACTCATATAGGGGAAGAGCGATACCCAGACCTCCTGTCCAGCATCCCTGGCATTATGTAGAGAAACAGAGATACTCAGACCTCCTTTCTAACATCTCTGGTATATGGCCAGAGAAGAAACAAAGACATTTTGGCTTAAACACTTCTGGCATTTCTGGCTTTGGGCCAGAAAATTTTTGTTGATGGTGCCAATGATGTTTCTAGCTTCTAAGCAAGGAAAAGCTGCTCAGTTTTAGGGATCCTACCATAAGAATGTCTGATGGCTTTTTCTCTCTCTCTTTTCCAAGACAGGGTTTCTCTGTTATAACGCTCATGGAACACACTCCGTAGACCAGGCTGTCCTCAAACTCACAGAGATCTGCCTGCCTCTTTCTCCCAAATGCTTGGATTAAAGGTCTGTGTCACCACTGCTTGGCTGGGTTTTGATCTCTTGTTTTCATCAGTTTCGCTGTGTAGCCCAGGCATAGTGACACAGCCCAGTGTGTACCGATGTCTATGGAAGTCAGTAAAGGGTACCAGATGCCCTGGTGTTAGAATCACAAGTGGCTCTGAACTATTGACATAGGTATACGGAAACGGACATGGGTCCTCAAGTGTTCTGGACTGCTGAGTCATCTCTCCAGACCTGAAATACTTTAATTTATCCATATTTTTAAAATAAATTTACACTGGTATGATCATAATAGGGAGCTAATTTTGTTATGTAATATTGTTTAATAAGTACATTTTAATGTTGCTACATTATGCTAATAAGTTATTTTCATAGTATTACTTTTTATTAAGTTGGTAACCCAATGGATTTGAATATTCTCATTGGCTACATTTAAAATTTTCCAATTTAATGTTAACATAATTATGCTGCACCAAAAAACCCCTTTATTCAAACCAGTAATATTATTTAGAATGTTTAAATGAAACATTGTAAAGACTTTGATACCATAGAAAATTGATAAAAAAAAAAAGTTCAAAAGCACATTTTGAAATGTATTCTATATTTTCTGGAATTTTTTTTTTAATTTAAAACCACTAGTAGTAGATGAGGCTATGAAAATATTGGGTATGGTAGTTTAAAGATCAGTAATAGTACCAGTTGCCTTCTAGTTGCTGTGATTAATATTCTGATCAAAAGCAACTTGAGGAGGGAAAGATTTTATTTCAGCTTACAAGTCCCAAGCCATCACTGAGGGAAGTCGGGGTTGGAACTCAAGCAGGAATTTGAATCAGAAACCATGGAAGAATGCTGCTCGATGGCCCACTCACAAGTTTTTACTTAACTAGCTTTCTTATATAGTCCAGGACCACCTGTGCCCAGGGAATGGCGCCACCCATAGTGAGCTGGGCTTTCTATATTAAGGCAATCAAGACAATGCGCCCCCATATATGCCCACAGGACAGTGTGATCTACACAGTCCCTCAACTGAAGCTCCCTTCTTAAGGGACTATAAACTGTGTCAAGTTGACTGTCAAAGCTAACAAATACAGTATCATAATACATAAATATTAATATACAACTTTAATTTTCTTTTTTGTTGTTTATTTTTTCACTTTTTTCTTTCATACAATGCATCCCTACTGAAGTCTCCTCTCTCTCCACTTCTTTCATCTCTCCTCCTCTCTCCTCTCTCTTAGATCCACACCCCCATGCTTTCCCTTAGACAAGAACAGGCCTCCCAGAGTTACCAATCGAATAGGGCATAACAGCATGCAATAAGATCAGACATGAGCCTTAGCATTAAGAGTGGAGGACACAACCCAGCAGGAGGGAAAGGGTCTCAAGGGGAGGTATAAGTGTCAGAGTCCCCTGCCCTCCAAATATTAGGTCCAGAGGTCCAGTATTAATGTCCAGAGGACACTAAGCCAAACAGCATTAAGATATATGTAAGGAACCTAGCACAGACCTAAGCAGGCTCCATGACTGCTGCTTCACTCTCTGTGCGCCTATGAGACATGGTCAGTTGACTCCATGGACTATATTCTCCATTTGACCTCTACCCCTCTGTTTCCCACAATCCCAACTCCCCTTCTTCTGTGGGGTTTCCTGAGCTCTGCCCAATGCTTGGGCCTTTGCAGAGGGAGCCTCTCCCATGATGTTTGGGCTATCCAAGGTCTCCAAGCTATCCAGTCTCTGGTTCCTGGCTATCCCTGCAGAGTCAGGTATGGGATCCCTCTCTTGGTGTGGGGTTCTGCTCCTCCATTGTCCCAGCTCATTCTGCAGGCAGGACAGATTGTAGGTCAAAGGTTTTGAGGCTTGGTTGGTGTCCCAGTCCCTCCGTTGGAAGCCTTCTCTGGTTACAGAAGATGGCTGGTTCAGGTTCCAAGTCATGGTTAAGGTGATGTTACTTTCATCATTTGCTTACAATCCATACCTCCACTTTGTGCAATGAATACATGAACATGTATTTAATTTTATTAGCAGTAATGTTATTACTTGGGAAGGACTTACCAAATAAGAACTCTGAGAAGATGAAGAGGACACAGCAGAGTGAAATGCTGCACAGCTCTCCGTTCCCTACTCTGGCTAGTGATGCCTTTTGAGCAATATCACATCCTTTAAGTTTTCAACATTGAATGACTTTTCTGTGGGTCACATAATTAATCTGAAAAATAAACACAATATTATCATAAAAAGTGAGCAAGCAGTACTTTCCTGCAAGTTTAGAAGCAAAAACAATGAAGAGATTGTGGAACATAGAGCCTGTGAAACACCTGGCACTCCGCTCCCTGGGAAGGGTGGTAGCATGCTGAGAACTGAGGCCTGCCCTGAGCAGAGGAGCTGAGTGCCATCTGCACTCTGCAGGTGCACCTGGAAGACTTTTTGATTATGCCAAGATTGTACTAAGGGCATCATGAGAAAAATTATGAGTATCTGAAAGAAAAGTGGTAGCCACTCACCATGCATATTAAAAACACTGCAAAACTGTAATTCATAGTTTTCATGACAGAGAAAAACAACAAAGTGATCACTTGAACACTAACAGGGCCATAGAGATTGGCACTGACTCTACCCCTTTAAAAAACACCAAAATGCTCACTTTCTAAAGTAAGTACATATACACATTACTTTGTTACTGTGATTTTAATATATCACACCAAGAATTAGGTAAGCTAATAAGTGCAAGTCTGCATTATAATTATATGTGGAATTAAAGGCTTCTAAATTTTAGAGGTTCTTGCTGTATTAAAATCACTTGCTCATTAAAGATCAAAGACTGTATTTGTGCTTTAAATACCTCTCTGAAATTATAACCCTTTGAGCATTGCAACATTTCCTAGAGATAGCCACAGACACTGAAATTATATGTATGTCATGAATATGGCAAAACTACCTTGTCTGAAGATATGGTGTTTAAGGGTCAGAAGATAACAGGGGGTATTTTACCTATTCATGACCAAAGCTTTTATATGCAGTGTTCTTATCTTTCTCCATTGGAAATCTCTCTATTACACACTGACTAACACAGATATGGTACATTTATTCATAAAATAAGTCATTCCCGAGATCCAAACGAAGAGAAAAGTAACACAGATGCGTTGAGTATCACCATTTGATCTTCAGGATTCTCACATCATTGTGCGGAAGGTTCTGAATTCAATGATATGGGAACAAGTACTTGTCTAATGAGCTTACAGAGATATGTCTCTACAAATCTCTGAAATAGAACAAAAAGACCTATATTTTCTTACATGTGAGCTTGGAAATTCAAATTTTTCTGGTGATAAGTACAAGATTTCAGATCAAAAAGAAGTTGTAAAAACAATATTCTCTTCCATATGAACAATATGTGCGGGACCTATACAGGGATTTGCCTTTTATTACATCATATTTTGGTATTTATTAATATAATTAGTTTTGGAAGGTTTCAGATTTATGACGATAATTTCTTGGATGGTATCAACTGTTATGAATAATTATGTCTGAATATCTCTAAATGTATTTTCATTTAATTCAAATTGGTTTAGAGTGATTGTATGGAGGACTTTTGACTCAGATCTTGTGCTTGTTGACTGGAAACAAATGAAAAAGCAGAAAAGAGAAATGAAAAGGTGACACACATACACCTACCATTTTACAAAGTTAAGTGAATGAACCATGAAAGCAGCTCTTTGTTCACGTGATGTCTGTTTGAAGTTCCTAGCATTAATAGCATGTAGCTGTTAGGTGCTGTGGTGGCTCAGCCAAGAAGACAAGGAGGTGCTTTCTTATGTGTAAACCCTGCCAGATCTCAGCAGAGGGAACCATTGTCCTGGCCAGCCCCATACTCGCAGTGGAGCTGCAAGTGTTTGAACTCAGGTGTTTCTATTGATTCAGAACTCCTTCGGTTTTCTACTGATAGCATGTGCAGACCATGAGCAATCCAACACCCCCCACATTAATCCAACACCTGCAGACAATACAGAACACCAAAATATAGGTAGGCCCTCACCCAACAGTGCATAAAATAATTATTTTATACATAAGTAAAAATAAATTTCCACAACAATAACAAGACTGGGCAGATCTAAGATTCTTCACAGTTTTTATTTCACTTGCACCTTCTTTGATAAGCTATGCTTTTTAAACCACTTTTACACCATGTTGAATATTTGACTGTACTGGCATGAAGCCAGGCAGAATATCCTATAGTGAGTGTAGGGTTTGCACTAAGGACTTCATTTTACTTCCTGCTTTTAGGGCCCTCCCTCTTTTCTTGGTTTTGTGAACTTCTTACTTTGTTGAGTCTTTACATTGGATTTTATTTATTCTTAATATCTTTCTCCCCTTACTCTTTGTTTCATTCATTCAATTTTCCTTGGGATCAATGAAAGGTA